>OY882859.1:9401886-9669386 GCA_963693515.1 Pipistrellus nathusii | reverse complement strand
CCCACTTATTTTATCGCTGAAGGATGGAAGATGTAGGGTTTGGGGGTGTCCGATGTAGGGTGGCCAGATTTAGGGGGGGAGGGAAAGGCAGTATGCCCAGTTAAATTCGAATTTCAGATAAACAGTGCATCATTGTTCAGTATAAATGTGTCCTAAATGTTGTCCTGTATGGGAGCTGGCAAGGCTAGTGCCACGGGGTGGGGTGGGCGAGGAGCAGAAAGAATGCCAGAGTTGTGAGGCCTCTTCCGGGCCTCAGTTTCCCTGTCGGCCCAAGGGATCTTTTTCCTTAATAGAGAACGGGAATCTCCAAAAGCAGCCAGGGGTTCCTTGGGGTGTTGTGGCCACTGGCTTCTTCTCCCCACTCTGAATTCCCTCCCGTCCTGGTTCAGACACTGCCCTGGGGGCAGAGCAGGGACCATCTGGGGCCATGGAGCCTGACAGGCTCGCATCCATCTGACTCCAGGCTCTGCTGCTTCTGAGCCGAGTCACTTCTGTCCAACCCTCGGTTTTCTCATCTGTAGAATGGGCACAATCAGAAAGCCTCTCCCACAGGATCTCAGGGGAACGGACTGGGATCCGAAGCCAGGTTCCCCGAATCCCCGTGCAGGAGTTCGCCCTTGCACAATGTGAGGGCTTGAAATGTCACTTAGACATTCCTTTCCGGAGGCCAACGTCCATCCCGCGGGAGGCAGTCAGCACGGTGGGGAAACGGAAACGTCTCAGGGGACGAGAACAAGATGAATGCAGAGCAAGTGGAAATGGAAGAGAAAGCGGGGGTGGGGGTGAGGTGGGGGGTGGCCTCCGCTCCCAACAGGGCGCCCCGAGGACAGCATGCTCCTGGCCCAGGAGCCTGTGCTGGCCCAGGCTGGGCATAGCTTTGCGGTGTGAACTGGGGCACGTGTCCTCCCCAGGCCGGGCCTGGCTGTCAGGGGCAGTGAGGCCATCGGGAAGGACAGGGAGACACTCAGCACCGGAAAAGAGATGCTGAGGCAGGAGGCAGTGCTCACTGACCTGCCTGTGCAGCTGTCCTGCTGTCCCTCTGTCCACGGCTCTCCCGAGTCCTCTGTGGCTCCGGTCTCCACATCCCCAGGGGCTCTGTCTCTCTTTGTCTCCTGGTCCGTCTCTCTCCCCCTTCCTTCCCCCTTCTCTCTCCCTCTCTTCTCTCTCCCCTCCCCTCTGCTTCTCCCTCTTCCCAACCCCTCCTTCCCTCTTACCCTTTCACCGCTGGCTCTGTTCATCCCTGAGCCGAGGCTTTTCCTGCCGGGAGACCCAGGAAATCCCACTCCAGACCGATGCGATCCCAACCTCCCTGCAGACCACCGACATGTCATTTGTGAGCAAGGCTCTCCCGCTCTCCAGCCTGCGGCCTGGGCAGGGCTCCCAGCTGCCCATCCGGCAGGGATGGGGTGGGTGGGCGGGGGAGGCAGGAGTGGGGAAGGGGGCTGACCTCACATTCTGCTCTCTCTGCCCATCAGTGGGGGGAACAGACCCCAACCTGACTGCGGGAGCTTTTGACATGGAGCCAGCTCCAGTCGGGGATCATGGAGCACAGCAGTCCCCGAAGCAGTGGCAAATGGCTCCCTCCCCAGGGCTGTGCAAAGCTCAGGGCAGAAGGGACCTTGTGGAGGCCACGGGATTCGGCCAAGGCATTCATTCATTCATTCATTCATTCATTCATTCATTCACTCACCTTTACTGGCACCTCTGTGTGCCATACCCCTCTTTGGGCCTCCGTGATCCATAGGGTGGCCTCACAGAACTTGCCGAGAGGGACAGGGGAAGCCATTGATGTGAAAGGTACTAATGTCTGGGAAGCGCCTGGAACAGTCCCCACACTCCCTGTCCTCATCCCACCAGTGAGGGTCCCTTGGCAGAAGGGGCTGCTCAATGCGAGCTCACCAGCAATGCCCACAGTGGGCTTCCCTCTCCTGGGACTGAAACCCCCAGCGCCAGGCAGGGGGACGCCGCCTTCTCAGTAGAGCAATGCTGCCACCTGGTGGTCATCGTGTGCATTTCTCTTCCGGAAGCGGGGCTCTGCGGGACTGGAGATCCGCCCCCAGGAGCCTCTTTACAAACTCTACTTCCCCAGCCCCTCAAAAAGCTCTCATGCTCAGTGTCTGTTCTTATAAAAGGCAAGGCACTCCTGGGAGCCTACTCTGTTTCTACTTCCTGTCTTCCCGGGGGCCTGCTCTCCACCGGCCTTTAGCACCGTCCGTTTGAAAGGAAGTCAGATTACGCCCCACTCCACCCCAGACCCTCCAGTGACTTCCATTCCATTCCACTCAGAGGGACGTTAAAGACAGTGTCGTGGCCCGTGATGACCGCCCCCCTCCGCCCTTGCTTACCTCTCAGACCTCACCTGTCCCTTGCTCATTCCCCTCCAGCACACTGACCGGCGCCCCTGCCTTTCCCTAAACAGTGCTGCACACGCCTGCCCCAGGGCCTTTCCACCTGCGGCTCCCCTCTTCTCAGAACGCTCTGCCCTAGACATCCCCCTGGCCTTGCCCCTGCGTCACTCAGCGCTGTTTAAAAGTCACTTGCTCAGAGATGTCTGCCTGGACTAGATATAGCCTCCATCACGTTTCTTCCCTTTCCCTACTTGGCTTTCTTCACAGGACTCACTGTATACCTACACTTGTCCGTTTATGTGGGGCCACCGGAGAAGATACAGCCTCCACCTTCAGAAGTTTTCCGGTCTGATGGGGAGACACCGCGCGGGCCCTTTAAAAATTCCCAGTCTGGCCCTAACTGGTTTGGCTCAGAGGATAGAGTGTTGGCCTGCGGACTGAAGGGTCCTGCCAGGGCCAGCCTGGCAGGTTGAACTGGGCTGAGGTAGGGAGGTGGGGATCGAGAAAAGAGAGACAGAAGAGTGGGGTCAGGAGGATTACAAATCATCGAGGAACTGTAGTAAGTTTATTCACTGCACAATACTTCTTATACACAAGACACTAACTAGTTAGGGGGTCTGTCAAGAGGAGTGTATTTCTTTGTTCCTCTTACTCTCTAAAGGAGAGATAGAGCCGAAGGACAAATTCTTAGTACAATAAATCTTCAGTAGGTAAATACAGACTTCTTGGAAAGACATGAAATGTTGCTCTCCCACTACATAAATCACTTTCATTCTACTGATAATCGCCATCCAAACAAGTCAGGGAAAACTGTTTGGGGAGGGGGCCAGCCCTGCTAGCCCCCTCAGATGCAAGGACCTTGTCAGCTTACACCCTGTCTCCAACAGGGTCCCAGGTTTGAGTCTGGTGAAGGGCATGTACCTTGGTTGGGGGCACATCCCCAGGAGGGGGTGTGCAAGAGGCAGTTGATTGATGTTTCTCTCTCATCAATGTTTCTAGCTCTCTATTTCTCTCCCTTCCTCTCTGTAAAAAAAAAAAAATCAATAAAATATATTTTAAAAAATTAATAATTCCCAGTCTGATGGGAGAAACAGCTTCTGCCTTTGGGGCACTTTGGTGGGGCTGAGAGAACTGGGCGCCACCATCTTTTGTGATGAAGTGATGGTTAATTTGCATATTACCCTTTTATTAGATAGATTAAGGCTAAGCAACTGTCTGACCAATAGCTATGACACACAATGACCACCAGGGGGCAGACACTCAACACAGGAACTGTCCAGTGATAATAACTTTGCAGACTGCCAGTTTCAGCCCAATCCCTGCAGGCCAGGCTGAGGGACCCCACCTGCTGGAGGGACCCCCCCTCACTCTGCAGACACCCTTCGAGCCCCTGCACTGCCCCAGGTGTAGCTGGCCAGGAGGGACCATGGGAGGTTGGCTTTAGGGTGTGTCCAGCCCATCTCACCCAGTCCTGCCCCACCAGCCACCTTCTAATTAGTTTACTTTCAATGTGCACGAATCTGTGCACTGGTCCTTTAGTGAAGCAATAACAAAAAGCATATAAAGTTTAAATCAAAGCATTAAACTCCTTGTATAGTAGAAGAAACACATACAAAAGCAAAGAGAACAAACCACGTAGTGAAAGACTTTAAAAATCCACAGAAGCAGCCCTGGCTGGTGTGGCTCAGTATTCAAACATCAGCTCCTGCACTGGGCATGCACCTGGGATTGCAGGTTTGTTCCTTGGCCCTGGTCCCCCCTCCCCACCCCCTCAGCATGCCTGATGAAGCCAATCCGTGGTCCTCTCTCACATGGATGCTTTTCTCTCTCCTCCCCTTCCTCTGCCTTCAACTCTCTCTAAACCTCAATGGAAAACGTACCCTGGGGTGAGGATTAGCAACAATAACAACAACTCAAATCCATACAAACAGGAAAAAGTTACATAAAAGGATGTGTCAGGCCACAGGTACTGAAATGTTAATACGAGTAAATAGGCTTAATTTGCCGAGTGAAAGGAGAAAATATCAGATTAAATTTGCAAACCAAATCCAGCCCTATGCTCTATGTGAGAGGCATTCCTAAACTGTAACTCCAGATGCTTGAAAATAAAAGCTCAGCAAAGGTATACTAGGCAAATGCAAATAGAAATCTGACAGCATAATCTTAATATTACACAGTGAGGAATTACCACTAAGAAAGTATTGAATGAGCCAAAGAAAGGCATTTTAGAACACACGAGAGTGTAACTCACAGTGCAGATAAGTGCTCTGGACATAGATGCCTTAGATAATACAGTGGTTGCCTCTATAAAGCAGAATTACATGAGATCCCAGGAGAAGCACACTTCCCTTTGTAGAGGGCCGCCTGGGAAGGCACATGGGCATTTTCTTTAATTATCGTCAGCTGAACTCAGGGCGCTAGGCAGAGCCGTGCCCTGGCAAAATGCTTCCCCAGGAAGGCTGGTCAGCTTGACTTCATATCAGCCCAGGTATCGGCAGGGGCGGGTCTAGATATGTAAATCCATTAATACTAGGGCCTACTTAAAAATGCAAATAAGCTCCTTTGATCCTAAGTTTTGGTGCTGCTTCCTGGATTTTGGGAATATAACATAAATGTGCTGCCCGGGCTTGTGGCTTGTTGCATCTCCATCAGAGAGAATGGCCTCCCACTTAGCTCCCAGCTTTATGAATCTATTTCTGCCTCTTGGTCTCTTTCTTTCTTTAACTTTTTAATCCCCAGCTCCTCCATCAGGAACCTAACCTGTTTTCCTTTCCGTGCTGGATGCGGAAAAGAGAGAAAAACCTCTATACCCTATCCTTATTACATGACAGATAACAGATCTAGAAAATCGTCATGACACGATTAACTCACCCACTGCCTGACTGGTAAGACAATGTGACCTACTGGTACCCCATTTCTGGTACCAATTCCTGTATTCTTGTGGGTAAAAGGTCTCACTCATAACAAGAAGACATTGAGATTCTCGCTCTCTCCTATGTGGACATGGTGAGGTGAGCTGCTTGGTGAGAGGGTGGGAAGCCAGATCACTTTTAGCTTCTTTCTCGGATCCCCCACAGGGCACTGCCACTGTTTGTTCAGTTGAGGCCGGGTCACTGTGGGTTCCAGAGAGAGTGAAAGGGAAGGGAAGTGTGGAGGAGGCCCTCCTAGACTTCCATCATAGGCCATTGATAGATCAAAATCCTGTGGCCTTGTCTAGCTGCGAGGGAGTCTGGGAAATGTAGTTCCACTCTGTGCCCAGGAAGAAGGGAAAACCAGGTCTGAGCAGACCACTGGTGGAGTGGAAATGAGTACTGTATTTTAGAAAACCATTTGGCAGCATCTGCTGAAGTTCAAATACACATCTCCTGTGACCCAGCCATGCTACTTGTAGGAGGGTCCAACAAAAGTGAGCCCATTTTTGCACAAAACAATGTGGCCTAGGATGTGCACAGCAGGATTGTTCCTAATAGTCCTGAACTAGAAACAACCCAAATACCCACCGGAAATAGAATGCTTGAACACACAGTGATAGAGTCACACAAGGAGAACTTCGGTCATGAGGAAGGGACGGCCGTGCCTGACAGTGTGGATGAGTCTCACCAACACGGTGTTCCGTGAAGGAAGCCGGGTACCAAAGAGCCCAGGTGGGGTGACTCAAATCAGGCTGCTCCAAACCAGGATACACTCCCGGGGACAGAGGCGGGAGAGGAGCTTCTCTGGGAAGGATGGGTTTGGAAACCGGGGTTCTGGGGAGCTGCTGGGGTGCTGGTCATTTTCTGCTTCTCACTCTGGGTGGAAATTTTACTGGCGTTCCCTTTGTGAAAATTCACCGAGCTCTACCCTTCACGATGTGTGGGTTTTCTGTAGACACGTTCTGTTTCAAGAAAGACATTCACTACCAGTAACCGAACACCTGAAAGACAGAAGGATGTGGACAAGTAGAAAGATACTTCATGTTTCAGGAAGGAGACTCAACCCCATGAAATGTTAATTCTCTCTGAGCTAATTGACAAACATACTTTGATTCGGGCAGAAATACCCACAGTGCTCGTTGCTCTATCTATGGGGACCCTAAAGTTCCTGCGGAAAGGGAACCAGCGAGAGCAGCCAGGGAAAGGCAGGAAGACCAGCCACACCAGGAAGCTTCCGCCATTCGAACGCTGTGCTTTTGACCACAAATTCTGGATCAGACCAACGAAATGGGCCAGAAACCCCAGAGGGAGGCCTACATTCGGATCGGAATTCAGTATTTGATAAAGTTGCCACCCCAGCCAGGGAAGAAAAGTCGAATTATTCAGTAAGTGGTGCTGGAACCACTGTAGGGCCACCTGGTGGTCATCAGATGCACCACCAGAAAAATAATGCTACTTTATACCCCAAATTCCAAAGGAACCAACAATTTAAAGGGGAAAATGAAACCATGCGTGTGTTCAAAGGAAACAGGAAGAGTTTCTGGGTGACTTTAAAGTGTAGGGATTTTCTCACTACAACCCCCCGAATCTAGAAGCCATTAAAAAAGATGGATAGCGCGGCTGGTGTTGCTCAGTGGCTGAGCGTCCACCCATGGATCATGAGGTCCCTGGTTTGATTCCTGGTCAGGGCACATGCCCAGGTTGCGGGCTCCATCTCCAGTAAAGGGCATGGAGGAGGTAGCCGATTAAGGATTCTCTCTCATCATTGATGCCCCTATCTCTCTCTCTCCCTCTCCTGTCCTCTTGTTTTAAAAATCAATTAAAACACATTAAAATGTATACATTGACTTAGTGAAAAACAGAAAGTACTTTGCATGCTGAAAAAAAGAAACCCATCATGAACAAAGTCAAAGGACAAATGGCAAACTTGGGGGAAATGATTTGTCATTCACATCAGAGGCAAAGGCCAAACTCCCCGCCAAGAACCTATAGACATGGATGAGGAAGCCGTGAAACCCCACCTCACAGAGGCTGTGAACAGCAGGCAGAAAAGGAATTGCTGTGATACGTAAGCACATGAAGAGCAGTTTAGCTCATTCCTAGTAAGATCAGTGCCTCGGAGCTATAGCCATGTGCCATGTCCCTTAGAAAACTGGCCGAACCCTGAAGGTGAGAGGACACCTCCTGCTGTCGAGTCTGTGGGAGGAATAGTGTCCTGCCAGAAGCCAGTTCCAGCATGTCATAACTGCAAGGGTTTCATTGAAAGGTTGGTGGGACTCAGCAAGGGCTGAGTTACAAATGTTATCACCTGTTGGGAATGGCCAAAGGCATTTCCCCAAACCTGAAAAGGATGAATTAAATTGCTGCCCGACAGCTCAGGGCATCTTAATCTACGTGTTATTGCCTCCTCCTGGCCAAACACTTGAACAGCTGTAGGCAGTTCCCCAATCTGACAATGCTTTTGTGAGGAAACCTACCCTTTGAAGTGTATATCTCCACCTTACCTTAGGACAATTCGTGTTAATAAAAAGCAAGGGGTCCTGAGACAAGGAGAACTTAGTTTCTTTAGCTAGGCTCCTCTAACCCCCAATGCCTTTCAAAATTATCTTTCGTCTCTGGACTCTTACTGAAGTTACACACAGCCTTTCTCCAGATTGATGGACCCTTCTTACTGACGGAATAAGAACCCAGCAATCTCCTACTTGGCTGGTGGGACAAGGTCTCAGAGAGCCCGGGCCTGGTGCCCACACAGTGGAGGGCCGCTTAGCAATATCATCACCAACATTTCAAATGCATCTTATGGCTGACCCAGCAATTCCCTTTTGGGGATTTATCCTATGGAAATACTTGCACACACAAGCTTGACATGACAACCGTCTACAAGGTGATTTGTCTATCAAGTGCATTGCTTATAATAACAAGTGACTGGTACACCACCCAGGCCCAGCCATAAGGGGCTGGTTCAATTATGGCCCATCCATGTAGTGGATGGAATAGCACCATAAAAAACAAATTAAGGGGGAAGACTGTGTTTAGTATTTTACATTTCGTGTCAAAAGGGGATGGCTAAGAAACTACATATGCTTTTATTTTAAATAGTCTCGTTGATTTCAGAGAGGTAGGGAGAGAGAGAGAGAGATAGAAACATCAGTGATGAGAGAGAATCATTGATCAGCTGCCTCCTGCACAGGGGATGGAGCTTACAGCCCGATCATATGCCCTGACTGGGAGTCCAACTGTGACTTCCTGGTGTGTAGGTTGATGCTCAACCACTGAGCCACGCTGGCTGGCCAAGAATCTATATTCTCATTTGCGTGAATATGCGGGAGAAGTCCTGGGAAGACATACAGGAGGCTGGGCAGTGGGTACCTGTTGGGGAGGGCACCTGTTCGGGAGGGTGCTAGGAGTTGGCAGATGAAGGAGCACTTCACTCTGTACATTTTTATGTCTTCAGGTTTGTGAAGCATGTGAATGTACGAGCTATTCAGAAATTAAAATGAAATAAAAGTTAAAGTAAAACTGCCCAAGGATACACATTACGCTCCATACACTGGTTTCTATTCTCCAATGTACCCTCTCCGGCACAGTTAATAACCCACATGCCAACAGCGGTTTCTGACTCAGCTACCCCCGTCCCTTCTTAGGTGACCACCGAGGAGACCAGGGTTCAGAGGGCAGGACCCCGCCCGGATCTGCCAGCAGGTTCGTGCCAAGTCAGGCACGGCTCCCGGTCTCCCGGTGGGAGGAGTTGGGGGGCCATTGAGAGGCGGCCTGGCACAGCCAGAGAGCACAGCCCCTGGGCGGAGGGGCAAATCCTGGCTTTGATTCTTGGCCAGCCAGCGTGGCTCAGTGGTTGAGCATCAACCTATACACCAGGAAGTCACAGTTGGACTCCCAGTGAGGGCATATGATCTGGCTGTAAGCTCCATCCCCTGTGCAGGAGGCAGCTGATCAATGATTCTCTCTCATCACTGGTGTGACCTTGGAAAGCCACTGGACAGCTCTGAGCTTCCGCTTCCTTCATTCGGAAATGGGGAGCCTGAGAGCAACCCTGCGGGGCTCCAGGGAAGAGAAAGGAAATGGGCCAAGAGCCGCTGGGAAGGCCGGGATCTCGGTGGGGAGTGAGGCTGCAGTGGGGGCAAGGAGGGCAATGCAGGGGGCTGCCCAGCCAGAGGCCCAGCCTGGCCCTGGCAGCAGGTCAGGTTCCAAGACACAGATGAAGCTCCTGAGAAAGGGCCCTCCTGCCTCAAGGATCTTGTTTTTGTTTTTTCTTCTGCCCAGACTACTCTTCCCTCCTCTCTTTACCTAGTTAACTTCTGTCTTCCTTTACATCTTAAAAAAAATGTTTTTATTGATTTCAGAGAGAGGAAGAGATTGAAACATCAAGGATGAGAGGAATCATCCATTGGCAGCCTCCTGCACGCCCCTTATTGGGGACTGAGCCCACAACCCAGGCATGTGTCCTGACTGGGAATCGAACCTCGACCTCCTGGTTCATAGGTGGATGCTCAAGCACCGAGCCACACCAGCTGGGCTCTTCCTTTAGATCTTAGTGCAAGCACCACCGCCTCCAGGAAGGCCCTCCCTCCCCCCGTACTCTCCCCCAACCAGTCAAATCCCCTTCCCATGGGCTTATCCAGTATTTTCTACTTCCTCATAGTGAGCCAGGTTTTTAACTCCATTACCTTGTTGGGTGGTAATTTTATATTTACTTTTGTGATTCTTTGGTTAATGTCTGCCCCGGGCTCTGAGTTGGGTGAGGATGGGGACCGGGCCCGCCTCCTTCAGTTGGGAGGTGGGGAGGGCGCTGCTCGGTGGACTGGCCCGTGAAGGGGGTTTCAGCTCGGAAGGAGCAGTGCGTGGGGAGGCCGTTTTCCCAGGCACACGGATACCGGTTTTGAAATTGCATATTTAGCATTTATTTAAGAAAAAAAAATGCGCATAGCACACCAGGCTTGGGGTCTCACAGAAACGTTGCCCGCGACGAAGCCAAGTAAAACATGAGCTAGTGGAGTGGCCTTCAACCTTTTCCTCTCACCGCACCTGTGAACGAATGACTGGAATACATTCCCATTTTGCTGAGCTAACAAGAAAAGGCTGTAATGTTGGTTCACTCACACTAGACGGCGGCTGCAGTGTTGGCTGCCGTCATTTGTTTATTTGACAATCGAGGGAAGAGAGGTCGGGGCCCTGACCGAACAGCCAGGTGCTGCATGTTTTAGACATTCTCGCGGTCCCCAGTGCCTCTTGAGGCGCCCCCACTGAGAGTCACCGAGTGAACGTAAAGCACGACACATGGGCCAAATGGCAGTCCACGTGGGATGCGGATGCAGCGGGCAGGAGCCGAAGGTGGCGCCACAGGCCTGAGGTCTGGGTTAAAGAGCCCAGCCCGGACCATTCGGTCAAGGGCACTTGCCTGGGTGGCAGGCTGGATCCCCAGGAGGGGGCGTGCAGGAGGCAGCCGATCAATCTCTCATCATGGATGTTCCTAGCTCTCTCTCCCTCTCCTTTCCTCTCTGAAATCAATAAAAATGTATTAAAAAAAAAAAATACCAAAAACCCAGCCCGTTTTCAAACCTGCTGGGCGGCCAGCTGCAGGGCTGCAGGAGGACACAAGGTGGCGCCAGAGCCCCATCTGTCACAGGTGTGGGCTGACTGGGGCCTCCTCTGGCCTGGATGCCTGAGCCCCTCGCACAGTCCCTCCAGGTACCTGTGGTGAGCTCCTGAGGGTTGGGGGCTCCACTGCCCCCTGGTGGTTGCCTGGAGGTGGGTAGAGGCTCTCTAGACCCTAAACTTGGGGGTGGGGATGACCCAGCCACCGCTTCTCCAGCTGCTGCAGGCACCCCATGCTCAGGAGCAGGGGTTAGGGGGAGGTTGGGGGGTGGGGGAGAGCAGCCAGACCTGCCAGCAGGGAAGCTTGCAGTGTGTGGGTTCTGGCTGGAAAGACTTGAGTTCAAAGCCTTTCCATCCAGGCGATCTTGGGCAAGCCGCTCAGCCTCCTTGTGCCTCAGTTTCCTCACTTGTCAGGGGGAAAGGCACCTCTGATAGCATTGCTGGGTGCAGTGACTGAATGACGGGGCTGGGAACTGTGCCGGATGCGGAGGGAGCACTCGGGCTGCATGAGGAGCCCTTGCTGCCGCCTGGTGCAGAGGAGAAGCTGGAGGGAAAGCAGGTGGCAAGTGCCATCAGGATTCCGGTCCCCTGTGCAGGGTGTCACTGTAGCAAGTGTGCCAGTCTTGCCAGGTAGGATGCCATCTGGGTGCCATGCACGGACACACAGGGGCTCAGAGGGCAGGGCTGAGGGCATCACTGGGAGCCTGGGTAAGTCCCTTTGGTTTATCATCTGTCCAGTGGGGGCTGTGATGTTGACCTTAGGGGGTGTTTGGTGATCACAGGGAGAGCCTGGCACCTGTAGGTCCTCTCCTGCATCCATCAGGGGGCTTTCCTGGGGGAGTGTGAGGGGGTCGGAGCCATGGGGCAGGGAGGGGAAGTGGGGGCATGGCCATGGGCTGAGCCCTTGGACTGGGAAGTGGGGGGAGGCTAAAGGGGAATGGGGAAGGGGACGGTCCAGGGACGCCCCAGCTCAGAGACACCCAGCAGCCTGTTGCCTGAGCCCCAGAAAAGCCCATTCACTCACGGCTAAAGGAGGCAGGGATGTGTGGCCGAGACCAGGGCCTCGTTACGAGCTTATAAACTGCGAGGACATGGCTGCTCTGAGCTCTGGGCCATTAATGGGCCATCCAGTCATGCTTCAGCTCACTTTATGGGGTGCTGGGTGGGCAGGTGTCAGCCCCCAAGTTCAACTCTGGCGGCTTCTGGGCCCCATCAGTATTACTCTCTGCAGAGCTACCCTGGGTTGCCTGGCCCGGAGCCAGCTGGGAGAGAGCCACCGAAGTTGGCAGCCTCAGTTGGCTGAACTGTAAAATGGGGCTAATCCGCCCACCTCTCAGAGGGGCTGAACAGCTGGAATAAAGCTACATCCAACCTGTCAGGAATCCTCCCAGGGCTCTGCCTTCCAAACACACCCAGGCCCCAGCCACACCCCCCACCGCTGCTGGGACCACCCTGGCCTCAGCCGCCAGAAAATATGGTATGTGTTGGTCATATGTGGCTCAGTCTTTGCTCGGGGCCTGCTGTGGAGATAGGTGGGCCAAAGGGCCAGAGGCACCTTCCTGAGGCCCATGGGCTCTGGGTAGCTCAGAGGTGGGGAAGGAAGCCCAGGTGCTGAGATCTTGGCTTCTATTCCCAGGGGTTCAGGGAGTTTTTGCCAGAAGTGAAGTGAAGTTGGGTGAAGATTCACATGTCTGGCTGGCTTGTGTGTGTATGTGTATGTGTGTGTGTGTGTGTGTGTGTGTGTGTGTGTGTGTGTGTGTGTGTATGTGTGTGTGTGAGCTAGAGAGAGTGAGGATAGCTTTGTGCGCCTCATCTTCTTGGCTGAGGGTCCAACCCACAGTGTTCCCAGGTTGAGAGAGGTTCAGCCAGTTTCCTGTGGACACACAGCATAATGTTGATGATGATAGTAATGATGGAGATGATGATGATGGAGATGATGATGATGGAGATGGTGATTGTGATGCTGAGGCCATAAGGATGATGGTGATGCTGATAATGAAGCTGTGGAGGAGGATGGTGATGATGAAGGTGATGATGGAGATGGTGATGATAAAGATGTGGAGGATGGAGATGATGGTGATGAAGGAGATGGTGATGATGATGATGATGATGGCCATAATGATGATGATGATGGTGATGGTGATGATGATGGAGATGATGGTAGCGATGGTGACAATAATGCTAGTGGTGCTGGTGATAACGTTAATAGCTATCTTTTCCTTTGTGTTTGCTATACGAATTTGGATTCTGGCTCTTTATCAGCTAAGTACTCTGGGCGAGTTACTTATCTCCTCCATACCTTAATTCCCTCGTTGGGAATTAGGAGTGTTTGTTTGGGAAACCTGCTTTGCCATCTGTAAAATTGAGTACCTCAGATGGCTGCCGTGAGATTTAATAGGATGATGTGTGCAAAGTGCTGAGTGAACTGCCTGGCTCCAGGGAGATGCTCAAAACCTGTCAGTTATTAGTGGGCTCTGGGCACTGGGTGCTGGCACACCACCTCAGATTCCAGGCACGGATCCTCCGCACAGAAACAGAGGCTCCACGAGGCCAGGACAAGCTCAGTCCACACAGTGCTGAGGGATGAAGCTCTTGGGTTGTCCGTTTCTGTGAAGATAAACCAAAATGCTGTGGCTTCAAATAACCAGCATCATTTCTGTCTCTCACGATCGTGGGTTGACTGGGCTGGGTTAGGTGGTTCTGCCGCACACAGTGTTGGCCGTAGTGGGTGTTGGCTGGGGGCTAGAATGCCCAGGTGCCTGCCTCCCTAGGCAGCAGCTGGTGCTGGATTTCGGCTGAGGGCTCAGCAGCGGCTGGGTTGTCTGCTGGAATGCCTCGGTTTCCTGCCCTCTGGCCTCTTCACCAGGTGACATGGTGGCTGGGTCCCAAGGAGGTTCTGAGAAACAAAGGCGAAGGCAAAGGTTGTGGATCTCCTGAGGCCCAGCTTTGGGGTTGACTCAGTGCTACTTCGGCTGCATTCTATTGGTCAAAATGAACCCAGCGATGGCCAAGGTCAAGGGGAGAGAAGCAGATCCCTCCCCTGGGTAGCAGGAGCGCCAAGGACTTGCTGCCATTTATCATCTACCAAAGTGGGCTGGAGTCCTGTGTGCTCCCCCCAACACCGAGTGGCTTCTCCCCTCCCTCCCGGGATCTCTTCCCAGCATCTGTGTGTGTGTGTGTGTGTGTGTGTGTGGTGGGGTGTAGAAAGGAGAAGGCCAAGCCTCTATCTCTTTCTGTGGCCCTCTCACCTCCCTCTTCCCACCTTCCCCCTTCCCTGGTCCCTCATATTCTAATTGTTCCCATGGTCCCATCCCTGGACCAACCAATAGCCAAATCAGTTGGAGACTGCAGCTAGTGACCACCAGGGGGCAGCAAAGCCAAAGGCCTGGAAGAAGCTGGGTCCCCAGGTGCTGGGCACCTGTAAGGTGAGTCTGGCCAGTGGGACCCATGTTTGCCAGACTTTGCACACTCCCAGCCACTCATCCAGAGCTGGCTGCTGCTCCCCTCTATTATAGGGGGACCCCAAAGGTGGCTCAGGACACCTGAGTGCCAGTCTTTTCTCTCTCTGTGACTTGGGCAAGTTGTCCCTCCCTAGGCCTCCTGGGGCCCAGTTTCCTCATTTGTGCTGGGAGGTGGTGGATTGATGAGTGTCTGAACTGCGCTGGTCTCAGAAGGCAAGCTTCACCCTATGTCTAGGGCTATTCCCTTGCATCCCTCTGTCATTATATGGCATTTTAACAAGCTCCTTCAGGCCCCTGGCAGTCCTGCCTGTCCCTGGAGGATTGAGCCCCTGACCAGCCAGCCAGGCTCAGGAAGTCCTATGCGCCCCCTGCAGGACAGAGAGCCTGGTTTAAGCAGAGCCTTCTTCTTTCTTTCCTTCCCCTTGCCCTGGAGACCTGTAAAAGAGTGAGTGCCATCCGAGGCCTGCTGGCCACTGCCACCCCTGGGGGTCTCCCAATGCCACCGCCAGCGGTCATCCGGAGGGACCAGCTTGCAGCAGAACTTCCTTCAGCATCTCCCATAGCTGTCCCCCAGGCCGGGCATCCTATATGCAGCCCCAGTGATATTTGCATTGCCATTTGCACACATCAGTTTGTATTGCACCATCTCTTCTCAAGCAGGGTCCCCAAGAGGCGGCCTGGCCTAGAGGCAGAACAATACAGTCCCAGGTCCTGGATTCAAGTGCTCTTCCCCTGAGCCTCCATCCCCTCGTGGGCGAATGGGAAGACCCTATCTCCTTCACGGCAGCCGAGCTTGCCGTGAGCGCTCACGCAGCAGCTGGTTCCTGAGTTTCTCGCTCAGGGCAGGTGCGGGTTTGCGCCTTGGGGATGCAGTATGACCAGGCGGGAACGCACAGGCTGGCGGAAAACACAATGAACCAGTCACCGATTTGTAAGTAAGAAAACCTCAGATTTCAGGGTGCTCCAGGGAGGAAAGAAGCAGGAGAACGGGAGAGCCCGGCCCTCCGCCATGCTAGCTCACCATCTTTGCCCCCGATCAGGTTGGCAGCAGCCGGCTGAGCCCACAGAGGCTGAGCCCCGTCCACTCACCTGCCTGGCCAGCCGGCAGCATCCAGGCGACAGGCATGGCCTCGGCCCTGTTGCTGAGGCTTTAGCCCCGCCTCCTCTCCCGGCCTGGGCCAGAAGGAGGGGTAACTGGTCCAAGTGGCAGGGAGGACTTGGGCACAAGGGGAGGGACCTTGGTAGTGCAGAGATAGGGCAGGTGGAATGGCGATGTTTGCAGAGGGACCCTCCACCCAGGGCCCCTTTGCACACCACCCGAGAGAACCAGCGGAGACAGCACGGGCACCAGAGATGGGAGGACACGATGGTGAAGGCTGGGTTTGGGGACCGCTGGGCACCTGGCTCAGATCTGGGCACTGCCCTGCTCAGGCCAGGGACCTCAGCCACAGACGGATGCAGCCCCTCTGGGTCCATCTCCTCCCACAAGGATGCCCGGGTCACAGTAAACCCCAAGACCCTTCGCACCTACCGTGCCTGTATCCTGGAGGCACACCGTAACTATGGGAGCTTCCCGCCATCATTCTTCAGCTCACCCTGTGGGGCCAGTGGTCCCTGTCTGGGTCACTGTCTGTCTGATTGAGGCAGAGAGAAGCAGAACAAAATTTGAGGAGGCACGTTCTCAGGGGTCTTCCCTGCTCACCCCCGGCTCAGGATCCTTTCTTCCACCTGGTCACAGGGACCCCCACCTGCTGGCCATTATGTGCTCCCTGGGGGCAAGTGTTTGACAAGTGTCAGCCTCTCACCAGGGAAGCCAGCAATGGGACCCGCTGTCCCCACTGCACAGAAGAGAAGACTGAGGCCCGGGGAGGAGGAATGGCCCACCCGGTTCACATGCTGGAGGCTGGAGCCTCTGGGATGTAGCTCCAGCCTGGCCTCACCCCCAGTGTGGAGGGACACAGCGGGGACCCTGGTGCCCAGGCAGTGAGGGCACTGAGATTCGGGGAGGATGCCCAGGAGGAATTCCATCTCAGGGCATCTGATCGGACGGTTGGCCACACATCTGCTGCAGGTTCACACAACCTCCTCCTTCCCAGTGAGGGGGAGGGGCTGGGGTGACCCCCGAACTAGGACAGAGGAGGGAACCAAGCCCTGGGAGGGTCTGCTGGGGCTGGACAGTCACCAATGACAGCGGGGTCCTCCCCCAGCCTCCTCTGCCCCCCTGTGAGAGCTTCTCCCCACTCAGAGGGGCCGAAGGTCAGGCAGGGTCATTTCCTGGCCCAGCCCAGCCCCACCTCCCACCTCTGGCCCATCACTCAGGGCTGGGACACTGATAAGCAACTCATTGCACGTCAAGTCTCTATCAGCGAGCGGGAGCGACTTGCTGGAACCCTTGTCTTTCAAGGTTCAGAGAGAAATAAAAATAGATGGGGGACAGGGAAAGTTATCATCTCCTTCCTTTTGTCATTCTGGCGGACGGGCTTCGGGCTCCGCGGAGCTCCCCATCTGTCATGTTGTCACCAGGCTCCGAGGGGGCGGGCGGCTGGCTGCTGGGTGCCTGCCCCTGGCCATCCACAGGTTGTGGAAGTGAGAGAAGGTGCCAGATCCGACCGGGACCAGAGGTGGGCTTGGAGGGGGTGGGCGGGGGAGGGTCTACCTGCAGGGGCCGAGGAAACCCACAGCTCTGACCTTGACGCTTTCCTCAGCACTTTCCCCCCTGCATGCCAGTGGCCAGGGCTTCTTTGTTCTCATTCACTCACTCATTCATTCACTCACTTATTCATTCACTCACTTATTCATTCGCTCACTCACTCACTCATTCACTCCTTCATCTGTTCACTCACTAACTTATTCATTCACTCACTCATTCATTCACTCACTCATTTATTTGTTCACTCACTCATTCATTCATTCATTCACTCATTTGTTCACTCACTCACTTATTCCTTCACGATCAGGAGCTCGATTAACACATTTGTTGAGTAGGGATGACAGAACCAGTCTCAGGTTTATCCTCGTCACTTGACCGCCAGCTTAACCAAGATCACAGGTTGTTGAGAATGTGGTCCATGCACGTGAGTCACCCCGGGGCCTGGGACAGTGTCCCGGGCTCCAGGAAGCATTTTTTTATTTTTTATTTTTTGCAAATTCTCTCATTACCCTCCTTCCCCCTAAATAACCACTCTACTACATTAAGGCTCGTTTTTGACTGGCATTTGACTGCAGGAAACACCTTGCTCTTTCCCGTGCACTGAAGTTCTTACGTCAGCAGACACGCATGGAGGACGGACATGCCTAAAGGAATGCTCTCGGGTCCTAGGCACACAGCTGGAGGACTTTTCCGGAAGGGGCTCACCCATGTGACCATCCTCCCTTCTTTCCCCCCTGCCCCCGACCCAATCAGGAAGCAGCGAATAACTAGCACCCAGCGGCCCAGTCATGCTTCCTTCCAGACCGGGCGTGTGTTTGACTCCCAGGGATGGGGGTGTCAGCTCTCTTCCTGCCTCGTACAGGGTTTCCTGCGCTGGGTTTCAGGGGCACCTGTGTCGCTGTTTGATCACACTCACCCACGAGCCGTGGGGTCCCCGCTGTGCCGGCCTGCCTGCGCTCATCCCCACCCCCTCCTGGCTTGCTGTGGGTTCTGAACTGGCCAGGCCTGATCTGACACCAGGGCCTTAGGACTTGCTGTTCCTCTCTCCCTGTCCCAGCCTGCTTCCTGCTGCTGGCACCGTCCCAATGCGCCAGCACAACTGGACCTGGGGACCGCCCTGAGCAGCAACCTGCCTCCCTCGTTGTGTCTGTCCCCTTTGTGCAGGTTGTGGAAGTGACAAAAGGTACCAGCTTCCACTTTGACGGGGACGTGAGCTTGAGGGGGGTGGTGGGGGTGGGCTTTCCTCTTCACATTGCATCCCAATGCCCACGGTGGGCGGGGCCTGGCACCCCGCAGTGGCTGGGTTTTTGGGAAGTGACAGAACCACGCACATCATGCTGCATGCACAGCCTCCCCTTGCTTGTGCCAGTTCGTGTAGATGTTAGCGCGTCTCTCCAGGTGTCTCTCTGTTTGTCCAGCTCGCACGCTCCCCGGGGCTGGAGCCAGGGCCCGCCTTCAGCTCCCAGCTCAGCGTCCAGGGCCCCGATCAGCGGCCCCGCCTCGCAGGTGCTCTGTTCACCTTGTTTCGAACCAGACCCGCCGGAGAGAAATACATTTTAAAACCACGTGCGCATTAAGGAGGATTTAATCTGCATGTCTGGGATTCATTAACACGTGGATCGTCACATTAAGGTTTGCTCGCAGCTGTTTGACATTGGAAGGGCCTTCGGCGTATCTTTAGCAAGTGCCTTTAAATATTATTTCCTTCCGATCACCTCAGGGCTGGTTCTTGAGCTCTCCGTTCTTTGAATGGGACCGTGACCCACAAGATGAAGGGGTGGCAGGACCCAGCCCTGCCAGGGTGCTGCTGGCCGCGGGGAGGTCGGCCAGAGCCATTAGGCTGTTCTCTCTGTTTCCGCCCACTCACCGGGGCTCCTGCCCAAACATCCCCGTCTCCATGGTGAGCGTTCGTGGTTTGGCTCTTCCGTGGGCCCCATCGCTCTTCTGGGCGTGGCAACCCCAATGCCCACCGGCTCCAGGGACCCTCAGGGACTCAGGTTTGACTCATGACAGCACAGCCTTCCTGGGCTGCAGGAACGGACCTCTGTGTGGCTCCAGGGCCCAGACCGAGGAGATGAGGTGGGAGGAGACTAGAGTCTTTTCTGCTGGGACTTGAGACCTCGAGCGGTGGGGCTGGAGCCTCCAGGCACCACGTGGGGCCTGAGGTTGACTCAAAGGTGGACAAGCAAAGCTGAGAGGTGGAGAGAGGCAGATGGCCGCCAGGAAGGCCTGCCCCTGGCCACCCCTATGGTGTGGGTAGTACCCCCCAACCCGGTTCATATATTGAAGTCCTAACCCCCAGAACCCCCAGATGTGACCTCATTTGGAAATAGGCTTGTGACAGGTGCCCATTGTCGGGGTCATCCTGGAGGAAGGGGGGTGCTTACTTGAGGCCGTGTGATTGGTGTCCTGGTAAAAAGGGGGCGCTGGGCTGGGAGACACAGGGGGAAGGTGACGTGGACCCACGGGAGGAAGATGGCCATCCACAAGCCAAGGATAGAGGACCAGGCTCTTCCTCTCGGCCCTCGGAAGGAGCTGACTTGCCAACATCTTGAACTTGGACTTTTGGTTTCCAGGACTGGGAGGCGATAGATTCCTGTTGCGTAAGCCCCCAAGTCTGTGGTACGCTGTTATAGCAGCCCCAGCAAACCCCCTTTGAACATTTTCATCATGAAAACCAACATATCATTTTTCTATCTTTATTTTTTTTCTCCCCGTTCGCCAATTTGTGTTGAGTCTTTCCTTGAACCTAAGGATAAAAGACTTATTTGAACATCACTGTTCTGCTTAAAATCTCGTTACGGTCGTATGTCAAAGATCCGCTGCTGCCTAACACACTCCGCCAGGCCGAGTGGCGTAAAATGGGGACCATTGTTTATTTCTCTCACGAGATACAGGTGGAGCACCGAGGTGGTTTGTCTCTGCTCAGTCAGGCATCAGTGGGCGGCTCAACCGGGACCGATGGACCCACTTTCAAGATGGGTCCCTCACCTGGCCAGCAGGTGGCTGCTGGCTGTTGGCTGGGAGGTCAGCCCAGGCCCTGGATGTCTCTCACACAGGCTTCTCCACAGGCTGCTTGAGCTTCCTCCCAGCATGGCGGCCAGGGGCCAAGGTCAAGTCTCACAAGAGAGCAGGGTGAACGTTTGTGATCCGCTCAGAAGTCACATGGCATCCTTGCCACCATACTCTGCTAGTAGAGGCTGTCACAGAGGACAGTCTAACCTGATTCAGGGGGAGGGGACACAGGACCCGCTGACCGTATGGGTGGAGTGTCAGTGTCACAGGCGAGAAGAGGAATGCAAATTGCCATCTGCCACAGGCCATCCCCTCTAAGACGCCATTTATGTGACAGCTAAGAGCAGACAAAACTGACTGATGACGGTAGGAGTCTGAAGAGTTACCCTTTGGGAAGGTGATTTTGATGGAAAGGGACACACGGGGAGCTCCGAGGGGGCTAGGAAGGACCCGTGCCCCCACCTGGGGGAGAGGGAGAGGGAATTACAGGAAGTAGCTATGTGAGAATGCCATTGAGCTGGTCATTTAAGCCCCACACCCATATGCATTTTATTCTTCAGTGAAAAACATCTTTAAAGGTACGTGACACACAAAACCCAACCTCGTTAATATGCCTGGAAACAGCCTCTGCCGGATCCCAGTCATCTGAGCAGCTTGGCCGGGACACGGGGCCACTCAGACCCAGCCGGCCTCGCTTGTCACCGCGCCCTGGCTCCTCCCGGGCCGCACAGATGGTCCCCGCCAGACCTCTGGAGCCTGTTGGGAGGAAGATGGATGGAACTATTAATCCGCACAGTCTAAAGGTGAACTCAAAGGGCAGCCGTGGTTGGAGATGACGCCCCGACCTGACTCCAGCTCGCAGACCTGGAGGGGCGGGGGGCGTCGGCTCCTCCACGGACACCACCACGAGGCTGTCCCTCACGTTGGCTTTGGGGCCCTTTCCCATCCCCTGCCTGCTCTCTTGTGACTTCATTCCTCTCTGGGGTCACCAGTTCATTGTATGGACAGGGCACGTTCCTCCCCTCCTCGGACCTCTATTTCCCCATCTGTGTATTGGGACCATGGGAACGGGCAGTCCCCAGGAGCCCCCCCTTGTGGCTTGGGCACCCTCCATTCAGCCACCAGGTCTCCCTGCTCCTTCTCAGCAGCTGGTCTGCCCTATCTCCCTTTTCTGCTTCCCACCTGGATGCTCTCCCCTGCCAACCTCCGTGCGGCTTTATCGTTAAGAGTGTGCAGAAAGCTGTCAGAGCTGTCTGGTCCCACATTCACCCCAAGTTTCTCCAGGCTGGTCGTCCATCATGTAGCTCCCCGTGGCCGTGGTCTGGTCTACACGGAACTCATTCACACATTCCAGATGGAATGCTGGGACAGCGATGGGATGCTTCTCCCATCGGAACCAGGATCCCAAAGTCAGGGTTGTCTCCGCCATCAGAATGCCGGAGCCTCGGGGCCAGGGCCCATCTTCTCCCTTCCAACAGGTTCCGGTCCGCGGTCCGAGATGCATTGGCCCGCAGGGTTCTGAACCCGGCCTGCAGAATGTTCTGTTTGCCTCCTGTGGTACATTTTCTTTTTAATTGTCGACTTTGTTACCAACACTGATTTCACACAAAAATCTAGATATTAATCTCTAATATATATATATATATATATATATATATATATATATATATATATATATATATATATATCTCCTCTGGCAATGATTGGCAGGAGTGCCCAGGAGGTCAGTGCAGTTCACCGGGACCTCAGCAGGCCCCTCCCACTCCCAGTTACCTGCCCGGGGCTGGAGGGGGTAGCGTCTGCCCTCCTGGCTTTGGGCCCCAGGTGCTTGCTGGCTGCGGAGCTGTCAGCCCAGGGCGGCTGCGTGGGGAGAGCGATTCCAGAGATGATGCAGGAACGAAGCCTTCTCTCCTTGTCTCTGCCTCATTAGGATCTAACAGGCTGGATCAATGCCTTTTAAAATTAGATACATACCGACTGCTTCTTGCATCAGGAACAGCCTGTGCCAACGTGGAATGCTTCTCTCACCGGAAACTTGCCTTTGGGAAAATTACGTTGAGAAAGGATGGAGGGAGAGGCACCTTCATCCAGTAATTACTTTCGGGGGCTTTCCTTTCCGTGTGCCAGGCAATGAGCCCGGGGCTATGGATGCAGCCGTGAAACCATCTTGTGTGGCGCTCAGTCACATCAGATTAGGCAGGAAAGGCCCAGGAAGGGCAAACCGAGTCCTCAAGGTCACCCAGGAGAGGTGGAAAGAAAGCCTGCACTGTTTCTCAGGCCTCCTGCTTCACCCCTCTCCCAGCCATATTGGCCACTTCCATCCCCTGACCCCCATGGAATCCTCAAACACACTTGTCCCCTTGTGCTGGGGTTCTTGTCCCAGACTTAAGAAGGGTTCTGCAATCTGGAGAAAAGCTGTATGTAGATTAAATAAGAGTCCAAAGACGAAAGATAATTTTGAAAGGCATCGGGGGTCAGAGGAGCTTCAGCTAAAGGAACTAAAAGTTCCAAGTTCTTCGTCCTTAGTCCTCCTTGTCTCAGGATCCCTGCTTTTTATTAACACAATTTGTCCTAAGGCAAGTTGGAGGCATACTCTTCAAAGGGTAGGGTTTACCAGAAGCATTGTAAGATTGGGGAATAATCTACAGCTGTTTCAGGTGTTTGGCCAACAGGAGGCAATCACATGTAGATTGAGATGTCTTGAGCTGTCTGGCAGTTAAACAAGCATCCTGTTCAGGTTTGGGGGAAGTGCCTTCCAGCTGTTCCAACAGGTGATTACATATGTGACTCAGCCTTTGTTGAGCCCCCAAGTTTCATCAACCTTTTGATGAAACTCTTGTAATTACGACATGCTGGAACTGGCTTCTGGCACTCTCTCTTTCTTCATCTCCTCTTCAAGTTCTGCTGCTCCATCCTTGCTTTTCGCTGATGGCCAGAAGTTGGGATCATCCAGGCGAGCTGCTCAGATCTGAGAGCTGGCACTTCTCTGTCAGTTTCCCATGATGCCTTGCCTACCTATCCAAGGTGAGATGTCCGTCTCAGTGATGGGGTTTAGCACCATCCCACACTGGCCACTCTACAGATACATTGTGCAGCAGCCAGGCTGACTGATGGCTCTTTTAAAGGAATGGGGGTGGAGCATGGCCCCAGGCTATTAGCACGGACCTGCCCTTTCTGCACATACAGGCTGAGTGTCGCTCTGGCCACCTCTGGGGCTAAGCCAGGCTTGGTTTTCAACTACAGCCACAGAACCGTGTTCTGGGAAGGAAGAGTTTAAATTCATTGTACATCTGGCCTCTGCAGATCTGCAAGAAACAGCTGGACCTCCGGCATACCGCCTGCACCCTTCTGCCTAAGACTGGTCCCTGGACAACCAGCCAGACTGGATTTGAGCCTCCAGACACTTTGCAAATCGTTAGCAGTGAAACTCAACCAACTCTCCTAAACGCCTTCGGTTGCGTTCGGACTCCTGGGTATGTTGAAGCCAGCCAGACAGATTCTGGCCAACAGCTGCTTAGTCTGAAGTAGGCTGACTGTAATTGGCTCAGCACCATGGCTTGCCTAAATAAAAGAATAAGCGATGACAGCTACTGTTTACTGAGCATCTGCTAAGTGCCAGGCACTTTTGTGCAGCGAAAACTTGCAAGGCGGGCATCAACACCCTCGTGTCCCTGGGGTTGAAGCAGAGGTCCAGAGAGGTCAGTGCACCGGCCTGAGGTCACACAGCTGACCAGTGAAGAACCCAGATTTGATCCCAGGTCTCCCGGATGCCCCCACCCTTGTTCTCCTCTCAGGGGGTGCTCAGGCGGCCGAGCAGAGGCTGCCTCGTTCCTTCCCTGGGTCTCTGCACAGCCCGGAAGGTCCCCGACACAGCCAGGGTGCTGAGCTGTAATCGGCTCAGGGTAAGCAGATCAGAGGACAAGACTGCCTCCCATCAAAGCTTTGATTTACATCAGAAGAGGAGGATGAACTCATTCCTCCTCTCAGTATTGATCCGAAGCCCTAAGACATAGCCCTGGAGGAAATGCCCCAGTTCAGAAGGTCCTTTTAGCCAATGGAGCCCCTACAGTAGGCCCGGACTTTACAGGCCTTAGATCATATTATTGCCGATGTGGCATGGTGGGTGAGCCCCTAGCCCCTGGCGCCAGGCTATCTGGGTTCCAATCACAACTTGGCCACTTGCCAGCTGGATGCCCTGAGCAAAAATCACGGAATCTTCCAGAGTCTCGTTTTGCCCATCTGTAAAATGGGCAGAATAATAGTATCTTATTTGCTGGGTTATTGTGGAAAGAAATGAGGTGATATATAGAGTCCATGGCACAGAGCTTGGCAGGTAGCCCAGGCTCTAAAAATGGCAAACATGATTTTTATGTGTTCTTTAAAACAATTCCTCATGAGAGCCCGGGGGAGCGGATGTCATCCTCGTTTTACCGACGGGGAAACTGAGAGCAAGAGAGGTTTAGTAACTTGCCCAATGCCACACAGAGAGGGTCTCACAGAGCTGGAGTTTAACGCCAGCCACTGAGGAGGGAGCTGAGAGCTGATTTCTAGAAAGGTCTGGTTGCCACCTCTCCTCCCGGGCCTGGGTCCACCCAGAGGCAGCTTTCTGTGGCTGGCAGGGTTTTCTCACTTTTTCAGTTGATTTTTGACACTTTTAGACTAAATGTGCAGAAGAGAAACCCAGGCCCAGAGCGGGTGTGGACCTGCCCCAGGACACCCAGCAGCACTGAGACCCAGAGCCCCTCCCAGTGCAGACGCGGCCTCCCTGGGGGCTTGCCGGGCAGTTCACTGGAGGTGGGTGGGTGGGTGAATGGGGAGCTGAAGGTGGCTTCTCTTGGGGAATCAGTGCTGGGCAATGCTGTGCTGACTGATGGCTGAAGGTCATTCTGTAACCAGACTGGGCCCAGCACTGGGGCTGGGACATCTGTCAGCTGGTGCCACATTGCTCTTTGAACTGGGAGGAATGGGGGAGGGACAGGCATGAGGAAAAGTGATGCTTCCCTGCATGAGAGTCAATTTCTGCAGGCAAAGTCCTCCAGAGACCTGGTGGGGCAACATGGCTGCCCAGGGCCGGCCCCAGTGGGCATGGCTGGCATGAACCTGAGAAGCAAGCTCTTGGAGGCCTCATCGGGGTTGGCCCTGGGATGCCCCTTCCTGCAGCCCCTGCAGCAGCCCTGGAGGCTGGTCTCAGTGTCCTCACATTTCCAGCCGGGAAACAGGCTCAGAGAGGGCAAGCCGTTTGCTTGGGGTCGCCCAGCATGGAAGCTGTAGAATTGTCCCTCGACCTCAGGGCTCCGTCTCCTCTCTGACTGAATTAGAGGTAGTTCCTCATTGTTACACAGATCACACGCAAACACACATACCTTTATAGAATACCTGTCAGATCTCACTCTCTGAACTTGCCTTTTTGTGGTAGACCAACACACGGGAATAACAGCCATTTCATAAGGTTCAGCTAAACATAAATCATTCACGTATGTAAACATACATATTTATGTTGTCTGGACCTTACAAGAGTCTTAGGTTCAGACCGCTAGGCTCTGGGTGAGGTCTCCTGAGCAAACCATGAGGAGCTGGCCAGTGGAAGCGGATCCAGCTTCTCGGGCCTGTCCTGGGGGCGCTATCGGAGCCGGCAGACAGGCTGCCATCACTGTCTCCTCCCAGCTTCCCACGGCGTCTCAGGTCTCCTGGTCACTGGATCCCCACGTCTCAGGGTTGAATTACTTAGCATCTATCCATGCTCTATCCACTGAGCCAAACAGCTAGGGCGAGTTTTTAGCAACACAGGGACGTGCCTCCAGCCTCCTCGGCACCCCTTCTCTTCCTTGAAAACACCAAGTGTGTGCCAGGCCCAGGATTTCCCCTCTGCTGTGCCCTCTCCCCGGACGCCTCTCCCCTGGATGGTCTCCTGTTGGCCCTTCAGGGATTGGGGTCAGCTCAAGTACCCTCTCGCTGAGGGCTCTTTCCTGCTCCACACCCTCAGTCACTGTCCTTCTCCCCTTTCCTTTTCTCTGCAGCGTGCATCACCCACGGAAAACATTTTATGTCCGTGACTGTTTGTACGTGCCTCTCTTTCAATAGACCTTCACCTGGATGAGGGCAGGGGGTCCGCTGTCCTGCTCACTGCAGCATCCCTCGTGCTCAGGGGCACCTGCCTGGGAAAAGCCGCTTAGCAGGTTGCTGTTCACTGAGAAGGGGAAGAAGGCTGGCAGTGGGACTCAACCACGTGCCAAGGCCCAGAATGAAGACGGGAGAAAAGGCGCCGCCCGGTCACAGGACTCCTCGTCCTCCCTCCTCTCTGTGTCTCCGTCTGGGCGCCGGAGGGCCGTGTTTCCGTTCAGTCCTTAGAACGGAACCCAGATGTTCAGGAGACGCGGCTGGCCAGCCTCACGCCGGGCTTGGCCGGGGCTCCTTTTATTTCCGCTCCCGTGGGTCCCCTGGGAATTTAAACAGGAACCCGGTCACCCCTTCAGGAGAAACTTCTGTGGAAGTCGGCAGCCAGCCACCACCTTCCACTTCTGCTTCGCTCCCCAGCTGCGCTTTCTGAAAGGAGATATTCATTCTGGAGGTTCCATGTCAGAGGCTCCGCACGGGAAGTCTCCTGGGACACAGGGGGGGAGGGCAGGGGGCAAGAAGGCGGCTGGTGGGGGGCCTCTTCCATCAGATTGGGTGCCCTAAGGGCAGAGCTGGGCCTCCACACCCCCTCCTTGGAATGAACCCCAGGAAAGGGTCAATGTCTCTTCCAGCTACTACCAGACACATCTCACACCAGAAAGAATACCTTTTCCCTCCTCCTTTTCCTCCTCCCCGTCCTCCTCCTCCTCCTCCTCCCCGTCCTCCTCCTCCTCCTCCTCCCCGTCCTCCTCCTCCTCCTCCTCCTTCTCCCCATCTTTCTATCTTGATGTCTTCGCTCACCTTTCTCATCTCCAGCTTGTAAATACCCCTGGGTGGTGACCCCCTATCCCCAGACAGCCTGTGCCCAGGTAAAGAGGCTGGTGTGGGTCTAAGAACTCTCCCAAGTCCCTCAAAGAAACCCCATCTGCCCTAACCATTTTGGCTCAGTGGATAGAGCATCAGCTTGCAGACTGAAGGGTCACGGGTTCGATTCCGGTCAAGGGCATGTACCTTGGTTGCAGGCACATCCCCAGTGGGGGGTGTGCAGGAGGCAGCTGATCGATGTTTCTCTCTCATCGATGTTTCTAACTCTACCCCTCTCCCTTCTTCTCTGTAAAAAATCAATAAGATATATTTTTTAAAAATTGTAAAAAGAAGAAACCCCTTCTGCCGGCCCAGAGCTGTTCATGGGAAGCTACGTGTCATGGGAACCAAACAACCTTCACGCCTTCCTCGTCAGACTAGCTGTGATAACGATGCTCATGTGGAGCCGCAATTCATCGCCGGCACAGGCAGCTTTCTCCACCTTGCTCCCCTCCTGCGTGAGTCCTGCGTGAACTAACCCCAGCATCACTCTCCCTGGAGGAGGAAGACTATGGGTCTCCATAGGTGCCAGCCCCCAGGCCTCTCCCAAAACACAGGCCAGGATGTCCCGGGCACTGCCAGCATCTCCATGGTACGTGATGTGAAATGGGTGTGGAGACCCGGGCGCTGCCAGGACAGGTCTGGTTCATGCCTCTAGGTCTGTCTCTGAGCAGCTGCCTCCTGGGTGTGACATAAATGCTGGTCACAGGTGCAGTGTGGGACTGGGCGGGATGCCACGCAAAGAGCCGGGCACTGTACCGGCACAGAGCACATGATTGACAGATGACCACGGTCACCTCCATTTTCACCTTTTGTGATTAGTATTATTTGGGGGGGAATACCTAATTAAAATGATAAAGAACTCGGAACTTCCACGAAAAAGAACAGCGAGCTTGTCTAAGGCACTGCCATGTACTCGGCCCTGAGCCCCATAACCACCAACCCTGCCCAGGCCCGCCCACCCTCGCCTCCTGTGCTCCCCAGCCCCATCCCTTATTAATTTAAAGCAAATCTCAAATATCATCACATCACTCACCATAAATATTTCACACGGCGGATATTAATAATGCACACGGCGACGGCTCCGAAAGTAACAGCTCTATGCGGGAGGCGCCCGAGGAGGATTGGCTCAGGCCGGTGAAGGGCACCTCCGATGCCAGGATGAACGCGGTCCCGGCCCCGGGGCAGACGCAGCAGCCGCTCCCAGCACCCTGGGAGTGCATGCCAGCATCTTGCTACATAAAAATAGAAGCTTATATTCGAGAACCAGAAGGAGGGAAGTGGTAAGTTTCAGAGAAACCACACACACACACACACACACACACACACACACACACACTTACTCACTCACACACATACACACTCACACACATACACACACTCACTTACACAAACACACACACACATTCACACTCATATACACACACACACTCAACACACGCACTCTCACACACATACTCACACACACTCACACATTCACACACTCACACACACTCACACACATATACACACACACTCACACACACACTCACTCATACACACACTCACAACACACACACACTCACACACACACTCACACACATACACACACACTAACTCACACACATACTCAACACACACACACTCACACATACACTCACTCACACACATACACACACACACTAACTCACACACATACACACACTCACACACATACACATACACACACTCCCCCACACACACTCCCCCACACACACAAACACACACACACTCACACACACAGTGGAATCTTGTTTCTCAAACTTAATTAAATCCGGAAGGCTGTTCCTAAATGGAATCATTCCCTCCCGTTAGAAATCATGTACATGGAATTAATCCGTTCCAGACCCCGAAATGTTTTAACCTTTCCTCTGTACAGCACATGTCTATTGTACGGTTTAACCCATCAATAAACACTTTAAAAACAACAAAGACATGAAATGTGCGTGAAAGTTTAACAAAAAGGAAAGGAAATGCACGGCAAGAATGAAAATGTAACAATAATTATAAGCAGCAACAGAAGCAAGAAAACCACAAAGATATCCATAGCACAAGGCCCTGAGCTGTTAACAGTGGGAAACGGACTCATATTCTCCTTCGTTTGCCCCGTGAGATAGTGGTCGGCAAACTCATTAGTCAACAGAGCCAAATATCAGCAGTACGATTGACATTTCTTTTGAGAGCCAAATTTTTTAAACTTAACCTTCTTCTAACACCACTTTTTCAAAATAGACTCTCCCAGGCCTTGGTATTTTGTGGAAGAGCCACACTCAAGGGACCAAAGAGCCGCATGTGGTGCGTGAGCCACAGTTTGCTGACCACAGCCCTGAGAGATGCACGACTGGTCCTACAGGTATCAGCACGGAAGGGCCGTCAGGCTGAGAAGCGCATTGTTCGAGATGGGAGACATTTGAGAAACGAGGTCCCACTGTATATATTAATATATTTTATTGATTTTTTACAGAGAGGAAGGGAGAGAGATAGAGAGCTAGAAACGTCGATGAGAGAGAAACGTCGACCAGCTGCCTCTTGCACACCTACCAGGGATGTGCCCGCAACCAATGTACATGCTCTTGACTGGAATCGAACCTGGGACCTTTCAGTCTGCAGACTGACACTCTACCAAACTGAGCCAAACCAGTTTCAGTGGTCCCACTATATTTTAAACAAACCAACAAAGCATTCAGTCACATGCAATGGGGGGCAGCGGGGGACAGTAGGGGAGGTGAGGGATGTGAGGTCTGATGGCCTGGACTGACCTCTAATTCCAGCCCAGCACCTGCTGGCTGGGTAGCCCAGAGCAAGTCACCTCCCTCTGGGGGCCTCAGTTTCCCCTTCTGTCCCGCTCCTGTCCCTGGGAAGTGCTGAGGAATGTCGCTGCCCGGCGCGGTGCTGGGAGGATGAGTTAATATTCACGGTCAGGCCGCTGCGTGTGACTTTAGGCAGAACTGCTGACCTGGCAAATGAAGTTGTAACCGCTCGGCACAGAAAAATGTGTCTTCTGCGGCCAATTACACAATAGATGGCTGGGGACATGGTTTGCTTAATTAAATCTATAACCAATTGTGGATCTATCACTACGTATGATGCCAGTCTAATTGGAGCCAGTTATCAAAGTCACGTAGGAGGAGGCGCTAGGATGCTGTGTGCCCCTAGGATGCAGCTGCCCAGTGGAGTGCCCGGGGCCTGGGGCTGGATCTGGGTCTGAGGCTCGGCCCAGCGTATGTCAGCTGTGTCTCTGAGCAAGTCGCTGCTCATCTCTGAGCCTCAGTTTCCCTAGGTAATTTCTGCTTGGGTCTTCACGGGGCATGTAGATTGCCCCAAGCCAGCCCCTAGGGAGCCCTGAGCATTGGTCTAACTCAGTGGTCGGCAAACTGTGGCAAACTGTGCCGACCACTGCTATAAGGCATTATCCTTACCCAGAAGTTTTGACTTCAGGTTAAAGACATTAGGACATTATTAAAATGTTTTTTAAGTGTTTTTCCCTAAGGCAGTAGTTGGCGAACTCATTAGTCAACAGAGCAGCAAACACGGCTCTCGAGCTGCATGTGGCTTGTGAGCCGTAGTTGGCCGACCACTGGTCTAACTCATTTATTCATCCAGTGAGGATTTATTGGGCACCTACAATGTGCTAAGTGCTGGGGAACATCTCGAGGAGAAGACGGATGGAGCTCTCTCAGTCCGTCCTGGGAAGAAGGCAGGCATTGCTTGGATTCCCTCACGGGGTAGAGAAGCCTTGGAGAAATAAGACAGGGTCATTGAACTGAAGCTGAGAACCCCTTTCCTTGGGAGTTCAGGAGCCGGTGAAACTGGAGCTGGGGCAGGAAGTGAGCATGTGCAAAGGCCCTGGAGCAAGAGAACAGCTGGCTGAAGGGAGTCCCTGCATAGACAGCAAACGGGAGCGAGATTCAGCACTAGCCCAGGATGCAGATGCTGCCCCGATGGCAGGGCCTCGGATGCTATGATATGGGGTTGGGAGCTTCTAACATGGGAAGAACATGGCTAGATGGTGTCTTCATAGCTCCCTCTGACTGCTCTGCGGAGAATGGATTGGGGTGGGGGGGCGAGAGGGGAAGCAGGGAGAGCAGCTGGGGGTGGGTCTTTCAGTATCTGAGTGTCCGCTGTTGGTGGTGGTTTGGACTTGGGTGGGGCCAGCAGCGGTTGGGTGGATGATTCTAGAATGCTTTTGGAGGTGGAGACGGCAGGGCCAGCTGAGGAGTTGGGCGGGGCATGAGGGCATCAAGCAGGACCCCCATGTTTCTGGACAGAGCCCTGGGTGGCAGGAAAAGCCAGCCCCCAGGAGGGGTGTCTGAGGGGGCAGGGAGGCGCTCCCCTGGGTCAGGTTCCAGAGCTCTGAGCTGCCCCCTGCCTGAGGCGCCCCACACACCCAGGGCAGAAGGGGCAGCGGTGAAGGCAGAGCATGGGGTTCAGAAGAGAGGTGGGGGCAGAGGTGAAAATTGGGGTCATCAGGAAGCAGGTGGCATCTACAACCATGGGCATGAATGAAATCATCTAAAGAGAAAGTGGAGCCCAGCTCCTGCCAGAGCCCAAATGTTAATTTGGGGGGCAGGAGGAAGAGGGTGAGGGGGAAGATGAGGGTTTGAATCTGGGGGGCAGGAGGAAGAGGGGGTGGGGGAGATGGGAGAGTTAGAATCTGGGGGGCAGGAGGAAGAGGGGGTGGGGGAGATGAGGGTTTGAATTTGGGGGGCAGGAGGAAGAGGGGGTGGGGGAGGTGAGAGAGTTAGAATCTGGGGGGCAGGAGGAAGAGGGGGTGGGAGAAGATGAGAGAGTTTGAATCTGGGGGGCAGAAGGAAGAGAGGGTAGGGGAGATGAGGGTTTGAATCTGGGGGGCAGGAGGAAGAGGGGGTGGGGGAGATGAGGGTTTGAATTTGGGGGGCGGGAGCAAGAGGGGGTGGGGGAGATGAGGGTTTGAATCTGGGGGGCGGGAGCAAGAGGGGGTGGGGGAGGTGAGAGAGTTAGAATCTGTGGGGCAGGAGGGAGATGGGAAGGGGGAAGATGAGAGTTTGAATATGGGGGGCAGGAAGAAGGGGGAGTGGGGAGATGAGAGAGTTAGCATCTGGGGGCAGGAGGAAGAGGGGGTGGGGGAAGATGGGAGAGTTTGAATCTGGGGGGCAGGAGGAAGAAGGGGAGGGGGGATGAGAGAGTTAGCATCTGGGGGCAGGAGGAAGAGGGGGTGGGGGAAGATGAGGGTGTTCGAATCCATATTCTCTGAGACATCAGGGCAGGGCCGCCCACGGAGAGCGTGTGGGGAGGAGCGATGAGTAGGAGACAAGGTCCTTGGGGAGGAGGAGGCGCTTTGCAGGTGAAGGAGGCACACACTGGGCGGCTGGTTTCCTGGCGCACCCACTTTCCTGACCTCCTCGGCCCGCAGAGGCCGCCCTGCCTCCCCGGAGCAGCCGTCTGTGGCTTTGAGCTGTTCCTCCCGCAACGAACCATTTCCTCACATAAAACCTGGCGCAGGGTCTCAACACACCTACAGACAAAAGCACAGGCGTTTGGAGATGGAAGCTGCCCCCTGGGCTTCACCCTCCTTCCTCGGGGGGGACCCTGAGGCGCCTGTGAGTCCAGGCTCCTCCAGCCCCCCACCAAAAGGCCGCTGGGGTAGGGACAGGTGGTAGTCACCCCTTTGCCGTGTGCTAGGGCAAAGTTCTGGACATCGACTTTCTTGACTGAAAAATGGGGATAATGTTACCAGAGTGGAGACAGAAGACTGGACAGGAGCCATTTCTATGTGTGTGCACCTGTGAGGGCGTGTGTATGTGCGTGTGGGCGTGTGTGCATATGTGCAGGAGTGTTAACCCCTCCTCAAACTTGTATGATTTTATGAATCCAGAGCATCGCCTTCGAGGTCTCTGTTTGGCGGTCACTCGTCCGCTCTCTTAGGCTGTTGTTTCGGAACCGGGATTCCACCCTGGGCTCACTCCGAGCCTGGGCCCTGTCCAGGGGACCCGGCGCTGGGCTTTTCATGTAGGTGAGACTCCCCGTGGGCCTGGGAAGGAGCTGACTGTTGGGAGAGATGGATGGGGAGGGCACACAGGGCTATGGTTCCACGTGGGCTCCGGGTAGGAATGGAGGCAGGTCAGGTAGACCAGTTGTCTGGCGCTGTCTGGGCCCCGCCCTCCCTCCCCCCTCCCCGGCAATGCGTGGTGTGAGAACAGGGCTATCAGGAGAGTCTATCACTGACGTGCCACAGTAAGATCTGACTGCCTGTCTGCCCCTGAGCTGGGTGCCTCTGGAGACACAGCGTCCAATAGACTTTGGTTCAAGTCCCAGCTTGGCCCTTTCCAAGCTGTGACCTTCCCTGGGCTTTGGTTTCATAAGATGATGGTCAAAGGGTTGCTAAGAGCTCAGCCAGTGCCGGCTCCTGGCAGGTGTCCCGGGAAGCCTTGTCCTCTGGCCTTTGCTCCCTCCCATCTCCCCAAACCCAAGTGCATCCCTCCCTTTGGCCCCAGGGGGTTGGTTGCCTGAGAGGCATCTTCGGCTCCTTGCGGTCTCCTGGATGTTCAGTCAGGCAGAGGTGACAGGTCTCCATGCAGGTAACCAGGGTGTGGACTTGCACGGTGACGGGCACCCATGTGGGCGTGTGAGGAACGGCACCAGCGTGGACTCAGCCTCACACAGAGCTGCCTCTGTTCCGTCCTCCACCTACGCGCCTGCTGACTTTGGACCAGTCACCTCACTCCTCTGGGTCTCCGTTTCCTCATCTTTAAAATGGCAAGGACTCTGATTTGGAAATTATTCCCAGAGTCCACTAGTGTTAATAAACGGGATCCCTCCCTTTCTCTAGAAAAAAAACAAAACGGCAAGGATCACAGCATCCCTCCAAGGATCGCAGCACCCCTCTGATGGTCATTGCGGGGTTGGAGGCCAAGGAGCAAGGGTGGGGGAGCCTCGGGCTGCTGTGAGGTGGAGGTGGAGGGGGCGGGGCAGAGGGAGAGGGTGCATGCAGGGGCTAGGGAGGGGGCCAGGGGAGGAGAGCTGGTCAGTGGCGGCTTCCGTCAGAGGGACCGCTCTGGTAGGAAGGACTCACAGCAGAGGCACCTTATTTTCCATTCTCAGGGAATGGATGTCCCTCCATCGTCACCCCCAAAGCTTCAGCAGACTTTGGGTTCACACACACGTCTCATCCCAGGGGCACCGGGAGGCACCAAGGCCAGGACTCTGTGCACAGCTGGCGGAGGAGAGGCAGGGAGGGAGGGACCGCAGGAGGGGACATTTGTGTGGAACACTTTCCCAGCAGGAGGACTCGGAGTGAGAGGACTCCCTGGCTTGTCCCGAGCCATATCATTTGAATATTAAAGGACAGGTGAATCCAGAAAGCTGGGAGACGTGACATCCTCATTCACGTCTTCCCGGACATGTAAGGAGCGCCCAGCGCACGCCCCACCCTCTGCCAGGCACGGGGGATACAGGTGAGAAATCAGAGGTGCCAGGCCTCCACGCAGGTAAGCAGGGTGACATAGATAACACCGAGCGTAGTGTCTGGCACATGGAAAGCACCACAAGTTCATATTTTAAAAAATATATATATTTTTATTGATTTCAGAGAGGAAGGGAGGAGGAGATAGAAACACCAATGATGAGAGAGAATCACTGATGGGCTGCCTCCTGCAGGCCCCACACTGGGCATCGAGCCTGCAACCCAGGCACGTGTCCGTGGCCGGGAATTGAACTGTGACCTCCTGGTTCATAGGCCGACACTCCACTTCGAGCCACGCCGGCCGGACCACACGTGTATCTTTCCCGGGGGTCCGCTCTGTGAGGCGTGGTGGTTGTGGGTGGTGTTAATTCCACCGGACAAATGTGATGACAGACAGGCACCCGGGGGCCGAGGCTCCACGCTAATGGCATCCGTGTCTCTCCGCGGGGGACGGGACGCGATGCAATTAACACCAGGAGCTGGCGGGGGGCCGTCATGTTACCGGGCAGCTCGCTTCCTCCCACGGACGGAGTCAGTGTGACTCCGGACTTCACACCTTTCTTTTCCAATAAAAACACCTGGGAGGCGGATGGCACTTGTCTTCTCACCACACACGCACCTTGACAGGCCTTAAGATCAAATTCAATCTCACTGTCTATTCCCTGAGACTGAGGCTGGAACCGGCCGCGGCTTCAGGAAACGCAGCAGGATGCAGAGGAGACCGGCCCCGTGCTTGGGGCTGCCGCGGAAGGCTGGGCCTCTTCGCTGGTCCCCCAAAGGGTGAGACCTGGGTTCACACTCAGGCTCCACTCCCACTGCTGTGTGGTTTTGGCCACGACTCATCACGTCTCTGAGCCACGACGCCCCTGCCTGCCAGCTGGGCCCAGTGTGCTGCTTTAGTTGTAGCCATGGGGATCGGATAGGGGACACTTGGGTAGCACTCAGCTCCCCAGCTCCCAGCACCCTGGGCTGCGAGCTCACTGGCTCCCCCTCCTTCTGGGCATGTGCAGGATGCCATGTCTGGCCTCCTTGGGGTTGGTTTCTAGCCAACAAGTGGGGAGGGATGTGGATGTCACTATTGCCTTTGACACCCCCCCCCCCCCGCCATGATGGCTGGCTGCTTGGGAAGCTGGGATCCTGGAAAAGGAGGGGGTGCAGACAGACCCACAGAGCACCCACCACCTGTCACCTGTCACCTCTGCCCCCTAGGAACCAGAAGGTCACAGTTGGATTCAGGTCAGGGCACATGCTTGGTTGTGGGCTCGATCCCAAGTAATGGGAGCTAGCCAGCCATGATCCCGGCTTCTGGCTGAGCGGCGCTCCCCCTGTGGGAGCACACTGACCACCAGGGGACAGCTCCTGCATTGAGCATCTGCCCCCTGGTGGTCAGTGTGTGTCATCGAGACTGGTCGTTCCGCTGTTCCGTCAATTTGCATGTTAGCCTTTTATTATATAGGATTGTTTTTCATCATTGTTATTCAGCACGCGTTTCTTGAGCACGTACTGTGTGCCAGGCACTGTTCCAGGCACCTGAGTACATCAGTGACACAGAATGAAGAAACCTGTGCTTGTTGGCTTACATTCTCGGCAAAGGAAACCCCTGTGCAGTGTCCCTCCCCATCACACACGCTTTCCCCGGGAGCAGGTGCATGATCTTCAGATGAGCACACAGTAGCTCAGTGAACTGACCTGACTGGTCCAAGGTCATGGGCGACTGTGGGCTTCCCTGATTCCTTTCCTGGGGGTGGGGGTGGGAGGGCAAACGAGGGCCCATCTGAACCATTCTCAGGCAAGCCTGTGTGGCCTGAGCTGGTACCGGGCCTCCGTTCGCCAGCAGCAGCCACGCCGACAGGAGGGGCGGCCGGGAATCCCTCCTTGTGTCTGCGCGCACCAGCTTTAAGCTTTCAAACCCAGTCAGCCCGCAGGCTAATCTTCCGCAGCTCCTGCGCGTTCGGCTCCATTTATTGTGCCTGACACTGTGAAAGCTTTCGCTATCGATTCCGGGCTGTATTAACTTCTCCCCGCTCCCCCCGGCCCGGCCCGGCTCTCCGGCAGCTTTTGGTCCAGCAATTAGGTATCGGCGGGGACAAGGTGGGGTGGCGGCCGCTGCCTTTCAATTACCAGTCACAGTAAACACAGCCTGCTCCCCGCCCCCGGAGTCCCTGCCGCATTCAGAAGAGGAGAGCCGGCTTCAAGGACTCCGCTCTCCTGCTTGACACGCGACACTCACACCGGGCGGATCAATAAGTCCACCCCCGCAGGCTCCTCCGTGGCTGCCGGCCGGCTAATTGGCTCTGGGAGGAGCGTGTGGGTCCCTGTGTGTGAGCGTGTCCGTGCTGCGCGCGCGTGTGTGTGTGTGTGTGTGTGCGTGTGCATGTGTGTGTGAATGTGTGTATGTGTGTCTATGTGTGCGTATGTTCCTGCATTCCCCACACACAGGTGGGGATCCCCTTTGGTGTGAGTAGGATTGTGGGGTTGGGGGAACCATCTCTGACTTGGGAAAAGGTCTCTGAGTTACAGGTATGGTATCTGTGACTCCAGATATCAGCTGTCACAAAGCGGGGGGGGGGGGGGGGGGGGACAAAGAGAGGTGTTTTAAGGGAAGGGCTAAGCATGTGGGCATGAGTTCTAATTTTGCCTCTTTCCCTAACTTGCTGTGTGGCCTTGGGCAAGTCACGTAGCCTCCCAGGCCTTGATTTCCTCACCTGTAAGATGGGTATAATGCCCAGTCCTGGAAGGGGGTTCAGGGTGAAACGCAGGGACAGGTATGGTTAAGTGACAGCCATGACCTTAGTCCTCAGTGGAGCTGGCGGTGGGCTGGCTGGGGTAGGGTCTGGGCTCAGCAGGCCTGAGCGTGGATCCCGGACCTGCCGCTTGTGTGGCTGTATGACCTTGAGCCTGGTTCCCTCTGGGCCTCAGTTTCCTCTTCTATGAAACGGGGGGCTGATAGTGCTGGATTTGGTAGAATCATGTCTCCCCAAAACCCACAACCTCAGGAGCACCTGCATCCTCAGGATGTGACTTCCCGTGGAGGTGTCTTTGCTGATGTAAAGATGAAGTCACACGGGGTTAGGAAAGACCCTCCTCCAGGGGCTGGTGTCTTTGTAAGGAAGTCCTGTGGAGACGCAGACACAGAGACACACACACAGGGAAGTCTCCAAGGGGAGGGGGTAGACAGTGGGGTGATGCAGCTACAAGCCAAGGAACCCCAAGGACTGCGGCAGCCACCAGAGCCGGGAGAAACTGCCCCTTTCCGAGAGAAGCCCCGTCCTGGTGAGCCCCACTTTCCCCAGGGCTCCCCCATACCATGTGAGCTGCCTCCCAGCTCCGGAGACAGTGGCAGGCCTGCCTCCCCTCTTTCCCGGGGCCCCAGGGAGGGAAGCAGGCCCCTTTGTGAGGGGGAGGTCCTCCGGGGACAAGAGAGCTGGGCCAGGAATTGTGGCCTTGACATTGTGCTCATCAGAAACTCCGGGCTCCGGGCTCCCCGGGAGGGCGCAGCTCTGAGAGAGCACCGTCCGCATCCTCCCGGGGCCCTGCCCGCCGAGTCAGCAGGGGAGACGTGATGACACGGCGGCCACGCTTGGAGCAAGGTAATGAGGCCTCCCAGGGACGGTGCAAGGAAACAAAGCACAGAGCCAGAAATAATTCCGGAATATGAGGCCCATACATCACAGCGCAGCAGGAGCCCGGCGGGTACGCAAGGCCAGTGTGGGCCTCTGCCCCCCAGGGGAAGGGAAGGGCCTGGGGCTGGAGGGGCAGGGTCAGCACCACCCCCACGAGGGCGGTTGGAGGAGCCAGGACCGTGGCCAGGGGGTGTCTGGGACCAGAGGCTGCCACTTGCTGACACACACACCCAGCTCCATCCCTGCTGCCACTGACCCTGCCCCAGAGCCCGGGCAGGGCTCCCTCTGCCAAGCGGCCGCTATGCATGTAGCTTCTGCCTCCTCAGCGCTCCTAGCACTGCTTCGGCCTCCTTGGGGGTCATCACCGCCTGAAGTGAGCATTTATTAAGCGCTAACTGTGAGCAAGCACGCGGTCATTGTCTCAGGCAATGCTCCTGGCTGTGTAAGCCGGAGTGATTAATATCACTCCACAAACGAGAAAGCTGAGGTTTGTGGAAGAAATACTGTGGACCTACCTCCCCCCTCCCCCCAGGTTATCCGCCTGCTCGGTGCCTGAGCTGGGACAGAAGCTGGGTGTGAGGACCAGGGTCCGTCCCGTTGCGGCCTGTCTGCCAAGGTCCCAAATGAACCCCCTTTTCTGGGTCGCCCCAAGCCAGAGAGCCTGCTCAGAGCTCTCAGCCTGCTCTTGGCCCGCTCCTCGAACCCCGTGTTTGTTCCTGGAGCACCTGTCCCGTTGCTGAGCCGGGTCCCCTCCGTGGCGGGCAGGTCAAAGCGGAGACTGACCTGAGTGGAGGGAGCAGCGCCTCTCTCCGCAGGAGGGCCCAGCGAGGACTATTTTGAGATGAGATTGCGGCCCCCAGCTGTTCTTTCCCAATTATAGGCAATCCTCCATCGTGGCAGGTGAAAGGACTTGAGCACTTTTAATTGACATCATTACCAGGTGTGTTTAATATCTAGTCTGTGGCCCACATCCTTTTACTGGGAGCAGCAGGCAGCACTTAAAGGGAAAGTGTTTGAAATCAAAATGGAATTACCTATGGAATCGGGGAGGATTGCATTCAGAGGCAAGAGACAGAAAACCCAAGAGGGGGTTATTCTGCCCAGTGAATGTGGAGCCCAGAACCAAGCAGTCCAGGTGCCCTTCATCTTCACCTTCGTCCCATGTGCTCCCTGGTTCTGTCCTTCTGCTCCTCTCCTCTTGGCTGCAAAAGGGCTGCTGCCAACCGGACTTCATGCCTGCATCCCAGGCAGGGAGAAGCAGGAGAAGGGGGCAGTGCCGCATCAGGGAGGCTCACCCTTCCCCTGAACCCCCTGTGGGCTTCTGTTGTCATCTCAAGGGCCACAATGGTGTCACCTGGTCACTCCTGGCTGAGAAGGAGGCTGGGGGATTAACTGCCGGGAATAGAACCCGTGCTCAGAAGGTGAGGGGAAGAGAGAATGGCTGTCGGATGGGTGACCAGACGTGTCCCCCCACATGAATACAAACACAGAGGAACTGAGAAGTGCCACCAATAGCTTACGCCTGGCACCACCGTCTCCCTGGGAAGGAGTGATCTTTGTTTGGGAAAATACTCTGACAATCTTCTGAGGGCGGAAGATAGGATTCAGAGAGCACGCAGCGTCTGGAAATGGCAGATAGCGAAGCCAGCGGCCCATGATCTGCATGGGAATTCGGAGAGGAGAACAGGGAGAGGGCGAGGGGAGGCAAGCTGGCAGCGGAGGAAGCCAAGGAAGACGTTGGTGGCAGGAGGAGGGGGAGGAGGGGATCACATATTTGTTTTAAGAGCAGAGATACATGCCTAGCATTCGTGTAATTGTGTGAGGTCATGTGATATGACCCCTCCCCACACACACCTCCTCCAGGCCTTCAGTGTAAGTTGTTAGGAGGGTATGGTGGGGGGTGGGGGATGGGGGTAGGGAGGGTGATGGGGCTTTCAGGTCTGTAAGGGAACAATGTGGGGGGAACAATGGGGTCCAGATGGTGGGATTGGACAAAATGAGAGGTGTGACCCCAAAGCAACCAGGAATTCACAGAAGTCTTGGGGAGTCACGGACCTCCTAGCAACCTGACACAGGGCTGTATCAGTTACCTATTGCTGGGTAACACACCGTCCCCACACTTAGTGGCATCGAACGACCAACATCATCGCTGACGCAGCTCTGCCAGGCTGGCTGCTTTTCATCCGCGCTGGAGGTGACCTTCTCCATCTGCAGCAGAGACAGGGAGCACGCCGGGCTGGGCATGGGAGTGGGGGCGGGGGGCTGTCTGGTTTCCCTCAAGGCAGGCATCTGCGATTCTTTTTTTTCCCCCTCTATTTTTTGCAGCAGGATTATGAAGTCAGACTGAATCCCCAGAGCACCAGCCCCACACATACCCAGACACGAGGATGAAAAGACGTTCGAGAGCCAAATATAAACACGTTTTTAATTATCTGCACCACCGCTCCCTCCCATTAGCGGGGGAAACCAAGAGCTGAGAGCAGAGTATTTACAGTAATAATCCCAGAAACAACGCTTTCACTTTCAAAGCAGCTCCCCGTCTCTCCTTGCGGTGAACGTGCACGCATGTGTGTGGAGAGCACGTGGGCCAGTCTGGGTGGCCTCCCTGTGTTTTGGTTGGACACGTGGAGACTCAGATGGGGCTGGAGGTGGAGCTGAGGCAGGAGAGAGGTGGAGACAGGCCGTGGAGGAGAGGCACGGTCTCTCCTGGGCTAGGACGGGGGATGAGGAGGTGGGGGAGGGGGAGATTTGGGGACTGCACTAGCTTCACCATCAGCTGATCTAGTTGAGTCTCCATTTGGCCACGGCCAAGCCGGGTCGCCTCAAGCAGAGTTCTTTGTGTCCCTGAGCTTCAGTTTCCTGACAGCGAGATGTGATGAGGGCCATGACTCTTGCGAAGGAGACCGTGGGGCTTGCCAGGATGTTCATGCGATAGTAGCATGTGGCTGGTATGAGGTGAGGCCGTTATACGGTCCTCCCCCTTAGCGGCTCCTAGTAAGCCAGACTGGTGAGGTAATGTCCACTTTGGCTTGGTCTTATATATATATATATATATATATATATATATATATATATATATATATATATATTATTGATTTTTACAGAGAGGAAGGGAGAGGGATAGAGAGTTAGAAACATCGATGAGAGAGAAAAATCAATCAGCTGCCTACTGGGGATGTGCCTGCAACCAAGGTACATGCCCTTGACCGGAATCAAACCTGGGACCCTTCAGTCTACAGACCGATGCTCTATCCACTGAGCCAAACCGGTTTTGGCTGGTTTGGTCTTTTCTGTGGCCCCAGGACTGTCCCTCTTCACAGCTCCACCGTGGGAGTGGCAGGAAGAGAAAGAGGGGCCAGAGGCAGGGTGGGCCTGGACAAAGGGGCAGCCATCCACGTGGAGGGATAGGACGGCGGCCTGTGAGGGTGGAGAAGAGCTGGGCAGGGGTGGGACTCCAAAGGCAGCTGGAGAGGTGGTAGGTGGGCAGGGGTAGGATTGTTCTCTGCCTGAAGGACTGTGGTCTCCCTCTCAAGAGCCAGGGGAAGCAGCCTCTCGAATGGGATTGGCATGGCCTGATGTGTGCTGTGTCTTGACAAGATTGCTCTGGCTGCCGAGTGGAGGCTGTGCTAGAGGAACCGCATGTGAGATGCTGAGATGGGAGATGGGACATTCTTGAAGCGGTTCGTGCAGGAGGAGGTGGCCAGTGGAGGCAGGGGGGTGAAGATGGGGTGCAGAGGAGCTATTGAGGAGATAAAGTTGACGGTACTTGGGGTTGGATTCCTAAGGGGCATGAGACTGGGGAGAGGGACAGCTGCCTGGGCAGGTGGATGGTGGTGTCATTCCTGAGACAAGAAACACGGAAAGAGGACTGGATGAGGAGATAGGAGGGTCCACTGTGAGCCAGCCTGGAAACATGGAAGTGTCTTGGAGACACTGAAGGACTAGTAACTTCTGGAAGTGTCTGGGCTCAAGATATTGGGGCTGGAGGTGCAAACCTCAGAGAGGGAGGGTTAGGCAAGAGGGAAGTTTTGCACCAGGCCTGGCACTTGGGCGGCCTCAGGAGGGCGTAACTTTTCCTTCTAATCTTAAGAGAGAGAACTTCCAGGATCTCAGGAGAAGACACATCATTGGTCAGGGAGGTGGTCTGTCTGGGCTGTGGGACCGTTTCTTGTCCATCCATACTCAGAGACAACCAGCCCTGCCGTGAGGGGAAGTGTGTTTGTGTGGTGGAGAACTGGGAGGATCACCGGCTGATAGTGGAGACTCAACTAAACTTGATTTTGTTTTGATCTAATTGGACTCAAGTGCAACCCAACTGAAGCTCAAGAGGAAAGAGATGCTCAAAAGCTGGGTTTGCAGGGTTCCCAGGAGCAGGATGTCTGCCCATCGCCGCTACTGATCCTGCCCCGACGGGAAGGTTGGCCCGGGCAGGGCCAGCCTGGACCAGCCTTCTCAGGCAGCATCAGGACCCGACCTTTAGACGGTCTTTATCCAGCTGTGAGCATCGTGTGGGGGTGATGCTTAGTCCAGATGAGATGGAGTCTGAACCCCACAAAACCTTGGCCAAATCCAACGCATGCTTGGTAAATGCATCCCAGGACCAGAAACACTATGCAACAGTTGCTGCTCCTGCTGCTCCTCGTCCTTCTCCATTTCCTTCTCCCCATCCTTTTTAAAAAAATATATATATTTTATTGATTTTTTACAGAGAGGAAAGGAGAGGGGTAGAGAGTTAGAAACATCTATGAGAAACACCGATGAGAGAGAAACATTGATCAGCTGCCTCCTGCACACCCCCTACTGGAGATGTGCCCGCAACCAAGGTACATGCCCTTGATCAGAATCGAACCTCGGACCCTTCAGTCTGTAGGCCGACGCTCTATCCACTGAGCCAAACTGGTTAGGGCTCCTCCTCCTTCTTTAAGCAACTGTTTTGCTTTTCCTTCATGAGCCCTGGGAATCTAGTTAATAAATATACTTTTCTTTCTTGCTTTGGCCACTCGGAAGCTCAAACCCAGGAAGCAAACGATGGAAGCAAACCGTACAGAGCATGACATTTTACCCCTGAATAAAACTCCTTGTTATAGTTTATTTCCTATGCTTGGCTTTGGTTTGTCCTGACTCCACATCGATTTAGTATATCTGGTTACATGTATTTTGAAAATTGCCTCCAGCCTTCATTTGTGTGTGTGTGTGTGTGTGTGTGTGTGTGTGTGCTTGCAGTAAGACAGGGTGTATACGTAAACAAATCAACCAAGTCAATAGAACAAACATGTGCGGATTGATTTGAAAATAGGCTGTTTCTGTAGTTCGCCGGCATCGAAGGGGAGGCTGCCGTGTGGAGAATTTTACGGCTCATCCTCCTGCGAGAGGCACAGTGGTTCCTTCATTTATCTGCGGAGCGAGTCTGGCGTTGGGTCCAGTGCTAAGCAAAACCCACCAGATGTGATCTGAGGACAGACATTAAAATGTCCCAATGGCCAAAACCGGTTTGGCTCAATGGATAGAGCGTTAGCTTGGAGACTGAAGGGTCCCGGGTTCGATTCCGGTCAAGGGCATGTACCTTGGTTGCGGGCATATCCCCAGTGGGGGGTGTGCAAGAAGTAGCTAATCGACGACTCTCTCTCATTGATGTTTCTAACTCTCTCTCTCTTCCTTCCTCTCTGTACAAAATAAATAAAATATATATTTTTTAAAACTGTCCCAATGGAGGGCATCCATGATTCAGGCCCATGCCTTCTGGACACCAGGCCAGGCAGGGGTCTGAGCGGAGGGGTGAGGAGTGAGAGATCCTAGGACTCTGAGATTCTCCTAGAATCCTGCCTGGAGGATCAGATGGTCTCTATTCTCCCAATTAGTGGGAGAAAGTGAGGCGGGGGCTGTGGTTAAGGCTGGGGTTAGGGTGAGGGGTAGGCGTTTCGGGATGGGATCTATGGACCCAGCTGTTAATCATCCAGGATGTGGAGAGAGCTGGACCACCTTTCACTCCAGCTGCATGATGGGCCCGCCGGAGGGTGTCTCCATGGACAAACGCTCCCTCTGCTGGCCCCTCTGGCCTTGCCACGATCGGCTCTCCCCGGTGGGTCTCGCCATTGGGCACTTGGTCCTCTGCACGTGCTGCCTGCCGTGGGGAGCACCGTTCTGCATGGTGTCGTGGTGGAGAGCCAGCAAGCAGGAACCAGATGCTGGCTCCACCAGCCATGATCGCTCTGATCTCAGGCAAGATTTTGGCCTATGTGCCTCAGTTTCCTCTCTGTGACATGGGGAGGACGGGTGTTGGGTTATTTTTGGGTCCTGGTGAAATAACTTCACTAAAGTGTGTGGAAAGTGTTTGCTGCTATTGTCGTCATCCCTCCTGAGTGCTTCGCCTGGCTGGTTTCTGTCCACTGGCCAGCACTCGGCATCTCCCTGACCACGCCGTCCCCAAGGCTGGATGAGAGGCCCCTCTCTGCAGGTGGTCTGGCAAGCATCGGTCCTGTCTGGCTGTTTCTGCATCTGCCTCTAGACCAGGGGTTCTCCACCTTTCTAATGCCTCGACCCTTTAATACAGTTCCTCATGTCGTGGCTCTACATCTCGACCCACAGGTTGAAAACCGCTAGCAGGGTCACCTAAGACCATCGGAAAACACAGGTATTTACATTACGATTCATTAACCGTAGCATAATTGCAGTTATGAAGTAGCAACAAAAATAACTTTATGGTTGGGGGTCACCACAACATGAGGAACTGTGTTAAAGGGTCGCGGCGTTAGGAAGGTGGAGAACCACTGCTCTAGACCCTGACCCCTCTGGGGCTGAGAGGTTGAGTCTGGTCCATCTCTGCATGTGTCTGGTATCCAGGCCATGGCCTGTGTAGCAAGGTGCTGGGAAGAGACAGAGGGTCCTGCAGCATGGCCTGGGGAGGCGGGATGCAACAACAACAATGAAGCAAGACTGGCAAGTGCCAAGGGTACCCCTGGCATCATGCAGGCCAATGCCATTCTGCCCACGGCCGCCTGGAGATGCAAAATGGACTGTTCCCCACCTCTGAGGGGCTGGGGGAGGGGCTAGGGGGAGGAGCTGGGGCTGTGACCATGCTTTGCCTGCTACTCCTCTTGGTGGGGATATTCCCAAATCCAGTTCCACCCGGATACCTTCCAGGGGAGCCAATGGCTTTGCCATACGGAGACCATGAGCAGGAAAGATGCTTTTCATCCATCCTAGAGAGGCAGGGAGGCCCAGCGGGGAGAGCTCAGGCTCCAGAGCGAAGGGCTGGGGTCCAAGTCTGTAACCTCCCTGTGCCTCAGTTTCTTCAGCTGGAAAATGGGTTAATGCCTATCTGCTCTGATTCCTATAAGGATTAAAGTGTTAATATTTGTAAAGCTCAGGAGCATAGTAGCCATCCGATAAATGGCAGCTGTTGTCATCACGTATGTTTTTAACATCCTTCAGTTTTTGCTGGTGGCCTCGGGAAAGAGGCGGGCTCTGAGGGGTCCTTCCGCCTTTGGTCCGTCCCCCTCAGCAGTGAGATCCGAGCCGCTGGCTGCGCTAGCACGTGGGAGAGCTGCCGACAAACACGCAGATACACTCACCCCCCCCCCCACCCCATCCCGCTCATTGCCTTCTTCACGCCACTATCATCAGTTCTCACTGAGTGAGGATGTGTCCGCGCCTTTCATGCGTCAGCTTCTGAGGTCCTCCTCACTGCTCTGCAAGGACCCACAAGGGGCTGAGAGAGACGCAGGGGCTTGCCGGACGCACAGCTGGCCACGGTGGGGTTCGAGACCATGGTCTGGCCCACGGCCCGAGCTCTCTGTGCTGGGCTGTGCAGCTCAGTGCCCGCTAGAGCGTGCGATCTGCAGCGGCACCGGGGAAAGGACAGATGTGGCTGTGCCGTGTTAGACACTGAGAATAGCGCGGGAGCAGGCGTGCATCAATGGTCACACAGGCCAGTAGCTTGGACGTGTCGGATGCTCCCGGATGCAGGAGGCGTTTATTTCTGAATGAGGCTGCGGCGCGCCGTCTCGGCTGCTGGCCCCACGGCGGTCACTGCCTCTGTCCTTGGACCATGGACCTCCCTGTGTGTCTAGTTCTGGCCAGTGAGATGGAGGGGGGATCTGTGAGGGGAGGGAGCCTCCCCCTCGGCAAGGGAGGACCCATCCAGGAAAGGCCTGGCCTCCTGCGCCCTAGGCGCCACCTTTAACAGGTGTTGGGTGTGTGTGTGTGTGTGTGTGTGTGTGTGTGTGTGTGTGAAAATTGGAAAGACCGGTAAGAAATAACAGGGGTGAGGGGATTGGAGAGACAGCCAGGAAGGGCAGAATCAGAGTGAGAGGAGATGGGAAGATGGGTAAAGGTGGCGATTCTCAACATGTGGGCCCAGAACCCACTGCAGCACTCACCTGGGGACATGATAGGAATGCTGTGCCTGTGCCCTGGCCAGTTGCTCAGTGGTTAGAGCACCAGACTCTGCACTGAAGGGTCATGGGTTCGAAGCTTGGTGTAAGGCACACACCTGGGTTGCAGGTTTGATTTCCGGCTGTGGTCGGGACAAGTGCAGGAGGCAACCAGTCAACGTGTCTCTCTCACATTGATGTTTCTCTCTCTCTCTCTCTCTCTCTCTCTCTCTCTCTCTCTCTCTCTCTCTCTCTCCCCCCCCCTCCCTCCCTCCCTCCTTTCCACTCTCTCTCTGAAAAACGATGGAAAAGATATCCTCAGGTGAGGAATAACAAAGCAATAAAACAAAAAAGAATGCAGGATCCCAGTGCCCTCCCTGCCCCCCGCAAAGTGCCTGGTCTCCAGTGGCGGGGGGCGGGGGGGGGCAGCAGGAAAGATTTAAGGAAGTCCCACCACGGCCCAGCTGGTTTGGCTCAGTGGATAGGGTGTTGGCCTTTGGACTGAAGGGCCCCGGGTTCGATTCTGGTCAAGGACATGCTCCTCGGTTACAGGCTCCTCCCTGGCCCGGGCCCTGGCCAGGGCTCATGCAGGAGGCAACCAATTGATGTGTTTCTCTCACATCAATAGCTCTGTCTTCTCTCTCTTCTACTCCCTCTAAAAATCAATAGAAAAACATCCTCAAGAGAGGATTTAAAAAAAAAAGGGGGGGGGCTGGTGGGGCTGAAACCGGTTTGGCTCAGTGGATAGAGCGTCGGCCTGTGGACTGAAAGGTCTGAGGTTCGATTCCGGTTGGGGGCATGTACCTTGGTTGCGGGCACATCCCCAGTGAGGGGTGTGCAAGAGGCAGCTGATCAATGTTTCTCTCTCATCGATGTTTCTGACTCTCTATCCCTCTCTCTTCCTCTCTGTAAAAAATCAATTAAAAATATATTTTAAAAAGGGAGGGGGTGAGGGGATGGAAAAGAAGTCACACCAGGATGTGGAGGGTGTTCAGTCAGCCTGTGGAATTGGGGACACAGGAAGCCCCTGTTCCCGAGTTCTTTCTGCTGCTGAGCAGCTGAGCCCAGGGTTTTGGGATAGAACGTGGGACAGTGGATGCTGATGCAGCTTTCTAAGAAAGAATAAGAGAAAGGGATGCATCCGTGTGTGTGTACTTGCGCACACACGTGTATGTGTGTAGAGGGAGATGGAGAGACCCCTGACATCACGCCGCAGCTTGAGGCAGCACTTAATTGGGATCCATATCTCTTTTTCCTCAGCTGCTGGCTCAGCTCAGCGAGGACGCGACCTACTGACAGCAGCCTGGACTGTACCCTCTGTGCTTGAAGTGTAGGCTCTGTGCAAGGCACCAATGCCAGTCGGGCAGCCCTTCTACTGATGGATGGGGCTCTAAGGAGCATCCTTCCTGGGGACTGGCTCCTGCCTGGCTCTGGAGTTCCGGGGTGCCTGGGTCCCCATGCGGACATGGGGGGCTCTCACGGGAACTCATGTGGCAGCCACGGGCTTGGAACAGAGCAAGTTCCTAACCGCTAACGGCTCTGATGCCCGGTTCCCAGCGGGTTGGTGCCAGTGGGCAGATGAGGAAGCAGCTCCGTTTAGGCTGCAAGTGGCTCCAAGGCGCGTCCTTCTCTGTCTTCATTTATATTGCACGGCGTGTGGGGGGAGAGAGGAGAGAAGCTCCTCCCCATGCCCCTCCATCCTTGTCCTCCCACCAGGACTGTCTGTGTTCACTCCAGTCCTGGCTCCCCAGCTCTCCGTTGCCATGGCAACGGCCTCAGTACCCACCCCAGTGCCTGTTGTGATGCCTCCTGCACGGCGCCCTGTGCCTGGGCTCCAGGGCTGACTTCGCTGTGAGGCACAGCAGGCCCAGGGCCCAGGGCTCACAGTATTTTGAGGAGGCACGTGAAGACACTTGATTTAAAAGTCAGAAGAAAAAAAATACACTTTTAGGTAAAAAACAATGTTTTAATAAATGATGTTAATATATTGGCCTTTATACCAACAGCATAGTGGTAACATAGAATTTTAAATTATTAATTAATTAATTAATTTATTTATTTATTTAACAAAGAAAGAGGCCCATGAAGGCAGGAATGCTGAAGACCCGTGAAAGCCATGGTGTGGTCCTGCTCCCACCCCCAATTCATCTTTTACTGGATGCCAGGCTCTAAAACACCAAGCCCGGCTTGGTATGGCTCAGTGGTTGAGCGTCAACCTGACCTATGAACCAGGAGGTCATGGTTCAATTCCTGGACAAGGCACATGCCCGGGTTGCAGGCTCCATCCCCAGTGGAGGCTGTGTAGGAGGCAGCCCATCAGTGATTCTCTCTCATCGTTGACGTTTCTCTCTCCCTCTCCCTCTCTCTTCCTCTCTAAATCAATAAACATCTATTAAAAATAAATAAATAAACAGATAAATGAATAATAAAATAAAAACCCAAGTCTGGCCACACCCCTTCCCTGCTTGCAGTGTGATGAGCAGAATGGGCCACAGTGACGCTGGCTCCAGGCTCCGGGCTGGCTGGGCAGTGAGCTGGGGAGGACTGAGCCCCTCCCACCGCTCTTCCCGGTGGGTGTCTGCACCCAAACTCAGCTTCCTGTGGGACTGCTGTCACTTCCTCCCTTGGTCGAGGGCCTGCAATACGTGCCCCCCACCATCACCACCACCCCACCAGAACACTGAGGTCTCCTCACTGCCCAGCTGGTATGTTCCGGACAATTCCTGCATACTGCTGGCCCCAAATGGGCTACTCGGCACCAGGTGGCTGTTGTCTCTCCCGCTGACACGGTTTTTCAACCTGGCGTTTTCAGGGGGAGGGCGCTGAGAGGGAGGGTCCCTCCACTGGAACAGCAGCCCCACCCTAGCCTGTTCCCAGTGGAGTGGAGGGGCCCTGCATAGCCAGACACTTTATTGGTCCCCAGTGCCCACGAGATTAGGTCTGGGTCCTTAGCCTGGCTCACCAGAGCCCCCAAGACTTAGCCCTGGAGCCATCTCCCGCTTCCCTTCCACACCTCCCCGCCCATTTTGCTTCTCATTCCCAAATATGCTGCTGTTTCAGGTTTCTGAGCTTCGTCACACACACCTCTCTCCTTGACTGACACGTGTCTGTCCTCCCCTTTCTTCCCAGTTCACAGAGGGCAACGTCCACTCAATCATCAAAACCCCAGTCATACAGGGTCTCCTCACTGAAGGCATTTTGGAGTTTAATTATCTTTATTCATATATATATATATATATATATATATATATATATATATATATATATAATAAAAAATTCAAAAAATACGAATTTGTTTTAGCTCTTCATGCTCCTCCCCCAATCTCCAGGAAGGAGAGGTAAATATCGCTTATTTATGACTAGAAAGAAAAGACAGAAGGAAGGGAGGGAGGGAGGCAGAAGGGACGGAAGGCAGAGATTCCGGATTCATGAATGTTAACATTTGTCCCACTTGAGTTACATCCTTTTGTAAAAGAAGAAAGTTTAAAAATACCTAAGAGCTTCGTCCCCTTCCGAGTTCCCATTCTCCTTCCTCAGACCCACTCATGACCATGGATTTGCCTGACTCCTTTCTGTTCCTGAGTTTACCTTTTCACTACGTGCACTTGTACTTATAGACCCTAGACATTTTGTGTAAAGGACTCATTGTATTTAACCTGTAGTTTGCTTTATTCTGGGGCCAGCTGTCTGCCGATACTCCCTGGTCTCTCTCATTCCTGCTAATAGTCCATCGTATGTATAGAAATGCTCCCCTTTTGAGGACCATTGATGCTTCCTTTTCTTTTCAATTGCTATCAATGCTGGCATGGATTTTTTTTTTTCAATTTAAAAAATATATTTTATTGATTTTTTACAGAGAGGAAGGAAGAGAGGTAGAGAGTTAGAAACATCGATGAGAGAGAGAGTCATCAATCAGCTGTCTCTTGCACATCCTCTACTGGGGATTTGCCCACAACCAAGGTTGTCAAACTGAGAGGCGTGTAGGAGGCAGCCCATCAATGATTCTCTCCCATTGTTGATGTTTCTATCTCTCTCTTCTTGACCGAAATCGAACCTGGGACCCTTCGTTCTGCAGGCTGACGCTCTATCTATTGAGCCAAACCGGTTTCAGCAGATTTTTTGACATATATTATATGTATACCTAGCAGTGGATGTGATAGGCCAGAGAATAGGCACATGCCATCACCACCCATCATCATGAGAGAGCCTGCTAGACAAGGAGGGTGGGGTTACACTGAGGTGTGGGGAGACTGATATGATCTGTATACAATAGAATTTAACTTTATTGTTTTAAACTAGAGGCCCCATGCATGAAATTTGTGCAAGAGTAGGCTGCCAGCGCCAGTTTCCCTCTGGCACCTGGGACCTGGGCTTCCGTCCCAGAGGAAGGCCCCACCATCCACTGCAGCCCACCTAGCCCACTGATCCGTGGCCTGGGCCTCCCTCTGTGGGGCGATCATGAGGTGATGGCATTGCACCCACCTTGGCTGGCCTGGTACCAGTGGGTGTCATAGCGTGATCATCCGGAAAGTCGTCTGGATGGTCGTGTGGATGGTTGTCCCACTGCTGGCCATTTGGTCGATTTGCACATTATGCTTTTATTATATAGGATGTTATTTCTCAGATTAGTATTGAAGTTGCTATCTGACTACTAAATATATAAAATATATCTAACATGTATTTGTAAGTCATTTGAGCTTTCTTTTACATTTCTTTCTTTCTTTATTTCCTATTTTCTTTTACTCAGTGTTTATCAGGTTGCTTGTCATTTTCTTCCGAGGTGTAGGAGCATTGTGTATTCTGAATACTATTTCTACACAGTCAGTGCGATCTCCACGTGTGTGGCTTGCACGTGGAACTTGTTTCGTGATGGTTTCAGCGTACAATACAATAACATGAGTATGTGATGCAGCCAAATTTATTTTTTCCCTATTATGTTTATATCTTTTGCTATTTGTTTAGGAACTCTTTCCCTAATGCCATATCATGAAGGTATTCAACTACACTTCCTCATCCCAGTTTTAAAGTTTTGTGTTAGATGCCTCTGGAATTTATTTTTAGGAGTAGTCATAGGTCTGATTAGGAATGTCCCCCATGGAGGTACCGATTGTGACACCATTTGTTTTATAATCACCATTCCCCCTGCTGAGGCACACGGCCCCTGTGACTTAGACCAAGCCCTCGCCAATGCCTGACGGCCTCTGAGCTCTCCGGTCTGTTCCACTGATGGATCTGTCTGTCGTGCATGCCTCTCCCCGTATTCCAACGTCCGGTGGCTTTATAGTGAGTCTTTACATCTACTTGGGAAGGTTCCTTCCCCACGGTCTTTTATCCTGCCTCTTCTTTGCCCTTAACTGCATCAGATTAATGTGGGACTCAGTTTGTCAGCTCTTTGAAAAGCTCCGTTGGGATCTGGATCGGAATCACAATGAATTTATAGATGAATCTTGGGGCGAACTGACATCTGTGTAATACTGAACCTTGCCGAGCATGAACCTGTTATATCTCTCCATCTTCTCAGGTCTTCTCTGACGTCCTTCAGTAACTTTTTACAATTTTCTCCGTAAAGGTCTCTCGCATCTTTTGCTAGATTTATTCTCTAGCAGCATAGTTTTTCTTACTTTTATGACTCAGAACTTTCTTCCAGTTATATTTTCTAATTTATTATTGCAGGCATATCGAGACATTGTTGAATTTTGAATCTAGGAATTTCTGCTGACGATTTTGCTAGTTCTAATGGGCTGTAGATTACCTTGGATTTTCTATGTAAATAATTATACCATGCCCTAGCTGGTTTTGCTCAGTGGCTAGAGCATTGGCCTGTGGACTGAAGAGTTCGGGTTCGAGTCTGGTCAAGGCCATGTACCTCCGTTGCTGGCCTGATCCCCTACCCGTTTTGGAGGCAACCAATCGACGTGTCTCGCTCACATTGATGTTTCTCTCTTTCTATCTCTCCTCCCTTCCACTCTCTCTAAAAATCAATGGAAAAATATCCTTCAGTAAGGATTGACAAAAAACAACAACAACACAACAACACACACACACACACACACACACCACAAAACAAACAACCCCAAACAATGATTCCATCCACTAATTATTCCTTCTGTCCTCCCTCTTTTTCTTCCTCCCTTCCCCCTCCTCTCTCCTTTCTTCTTCCTTTCTATTCCTTACCTGATTATTTTCCTGTTCTATATTGTTAGCTAGAGTCTCTAGTACAATGCTGTATAAAAATTTATAGCAGGCATGCTTATTTTATTTTTTACTTGAATTATAATATTTTTACTTTAGGCTAAACATCATGTAATGTAGGTAGACACATTTTTATCAAGTTTAGGAAGTTTCCTCTATTTCTAGTTTATTATTTTTAAAATAACAGCTTTATTGAGATAAAATTCACCATATGTAAAATCCACCATTTTAAAGACTACTATTCAGGGTTTTTATTTTATTATATTTACAGAGCTGTACAACCATCACCATTATCTAATCTTAGCACATTGTCATTACTCCCGAAAGAAACCCCATTCATCCCTTCTCTCCAACCACTAATCTACCTTCTAGATCTGTGGAGTTGCCTATTCTGGACATTTTGTATGGATGGAATCATAGTATGTGTATAGTCTTTTGTGATAGCTTTTTTATCTTAGCAAAATGTTTTCAAGTTTCACCCATGTCCTAGCATGTATCAACACTTCTTTCTTATTGCTGAAAAATATTGCATTGTATGGATACATTGCATTTTGTTTATCCATTCACCTGTCTTTTTATTGTTGAGTAGTATAATTTCTTATAGCCTGGATGTAAGTCTCTTCTTAGATATATGATTTGCAAGTATTACTCCTATTCTGCGGGTTATCTTTTCACTTTCTTGGTATCCTTCAATGCATATGAACTTTACATTCTATGAAGTCTTATTTATTTATTATTTTTGTGCATTAGCTGTAATATCTAAGAAACCGTTGCCTAATCCAAGGTCATAAAGTTTTATACCTGTTACTCCTGAGAATTGCATAGTTTTAGCTTTTATATTTAGGCCTTTGAATCAAGTTTGCATATGTGTAAGTCCGAATTCATTATTTTGCATGTGGATACCCAGTTATCCCAGTACGGTTTGTTGGAAAGACTATTTGTCCACACTGAATTGTCATGGCACCCTCATAGAAAAGAATTTAACTATAGATGTTTATTTCTGGAGTCTCCATTCTATTCCATTGATCTAGATGTCTTTCTTATGCCAGTGCCACACTGTCTTGATTACTGTAGCCTCATAGTAAATGTTTACAATGGAATGTGTAGGTCTCCCAACTTTGTTCTTCTTCTTCTTCTTCTTCTTTTTTTTAAAAAATATATTTTATTGATTTTTTTACAGAGAGGAAGGGAGAGAGATAGAGAGCTAGAAATGTCGACGAGAGAGAAACATCGACCAGCTGCCTCTTGCATACCCCCTACCGGGGATGTGCCCGCAACCAAGGTACATGCCCTGGACCGGAATCGAACCCAGGACCTTTCAGTCCGCAGACTGACGCTCTACCACTGAGCCAAACCGGTTTCGGCTCAACTTTGTTCTTCTTTATCATGGCTAAACATTTAAAAAATTCCTTGAATTGCCATATAAATGTTAGGACCAGTTTGTTGATTTCTGTAAAAAAGCAGCTGAAAATTTCATAGGGATAATAATTGCAGATCAATTTGGGGAGTATTGACATCTTAACTATATTAAATCTTCTAATCCATGAACATGGTACATCTTTCTATTGATTTAAGACTTCATTAATTCATTTCAACAATGCTTCCTAGGTTTCAGTATATATGTCTTGTACTTCTAGATATCCTTAGGGATAGTTTCTATTGCTTATCTCCTCCTGCCTCCACCTCCCTCCCCCTTATGTGGTCCATACTTTCCTGTTTCTTTGTGTGTCTTGAATTTTTTATTGAATTCCGGACATTTTAAATAGCATAATGTGGCAGCTCTGGAAATAAGATTTCTCCTCCTTCCCAGAATTTATCCTTGTTGCTGCTCCCACCCTCTCATTTCGTTTGTTTGTTTGTTTGTTTAGTGACTTTTCTGGACTGATGATGTGAAATTTGTTCCCCGTCATGTGTAGTCACTGAAATCCCTGCTTGTTTAGCTTAGTGGTCAGTTAATGATTAGACATAGATGATCTTAAATGCCTTGAACCAATAAATCTTCTATCCTTTGCTGAGGGACTCTGTGTGCCTTCATGCTCCAGCAGTTTACAACTCTGCTTTAGCTTTCAATTTCTGCTTATTCGGGGTCTCAAGGTCATCCAGAGGTGAGAGAGGACCTTCTCTGGTCTGCACAGTCATGTGTGTGTACGGTATTCTAGGTTCTCAGTTTTTCCTTTTAAGATTCTGGCCAGGTATTTATTTGCTTCGATTGGTGTCACCACCTCAGGCAGCTGTGATGTTAAAAACTAAAATTGATGCCCAAGCTGGTTTGGCTCAGTGGATAGAGTATTGGCTCATGGACTGAAGGGTCCCCAGTCAAGGACAGGCACCTCGCTTGCAGACTAGATCCCCAGCCCTGGTCATGGTGCGTGTGGGAGGCAATTAATCGACGTGTCTCTCTCGCATGAAGTTTCTCTCTCTGTCTCGCCCCCTCCCTTACACTCTCTAAAAGTCGATGGGAAAATATCCCCAGGCGAGGATTAACAGAAAACAACAACAAACAAAAATTGCCACTAAATTGTTTAAAAAAATAAATAAATGCTCTGGTTTAGGGCTTTATCCACTGAGCAGGCTCTGAGTCAGGTCAAAGAATGGTAAGGCTTGCAAACAGGGGTCTTCAAGACAAGTCAAACAGTGTCCCTTCTTTTAGGATGGAGCTTTTTGAGGAGCTTCAAACCCAGTCTGGCCCTTCCAGTGACTGGTCTTCATGGAGACGATTAGTCTGTGGCTGCTGATTTTCAAGGACATGGAGCTTGAAATTAAAGAATGGGAATAGAGAAAGTTTAAATGCCATGAACTTCACTGATCTTTTCAAGATTCAGCTCTTTTTCTTGAATAAATGCTCCTTGGGTTATTATTAGACTTTGGTTACTTTACAGTTCTAAAAAAGTTGATTGTGGATCATTTTTTTCCCCCCCAGTATTTCTATTGCTTTTATGGAGGACTGGATTTTCAGAGGTCAGGACTACAGTTTTGTGTTTGTTTTTTTGTTTGTTTTAAATATCACAAACAAGTTAAGAATTTTTTAGATGATTTTCTGCATCTGTTGGGATGATAAAGCGACTCTTCTTCTTAAACGGTTGCTGTGATAAATTACTTGATAGGCTTTCTAATGTGGAAGTACCCAGCTGAGTTCAAGGACAAGTTACTTAACGTCTCTGTATTTCAATTTCCTCATTTTCAAAATTGAGGACATAAGAGTATATTCTCCTGGGTTCTAAGTATTAAAAAGGAAGTGGAAACATTGTCTGGCACGTAGTAAACCCTTGACGAAGGCCAGTTACTGGTACTGTCTTCACATTCCAGGGACAAAGCCTACTTAGTCACGGTGTATTGCTATTTTAAATATATGGCTAGATTCCCTTCGCCAGCATTTTATTTAGAATTTTTGCATTCAGGATCATAAGTGTGAGATTGGTTAAAAAATTCCTTTTACCATCCTGGTCAAGCTTTGGTGTCAGGGTTATTTCTGGCTTCACACAAACAGTTTGGGTGCATCCCATTTCTAATGCCCCCATATAGGGATATTATCAAAGAAGAGAGAGAGGTGGATCTTAGAGGATGGGGGAGTTGTCTAGTAAGCATCCTAGCCAATACAAGGGTAATATGCAAATTAACCATCACTCCATCACAAAGATGGTGGTGCCCATAGCCACAAGATGGCAGCATCTAGTCCTTTCAGCCTGCTGGAGTCCCCCAGTCCTGAGGGGCAGCTGCTGAGAGCGGGCATTGTGAGTGGCCTGGTGGAATGCTTGCTTCGTCATCATCTTGGCGACGAGGCAAGCATTTCGCGCCCAGCCGTGGATGGACTTCTGGGCCATGGAGAGACTCTGGGCAGTGGGCCTGGAGTGGCTAGGCCCCACAGAGAGCTACTGGCACACGGATTCGTGCACAGAGCTAGTAGTTAGTGATAACACCAGTCCCCTCACTTGTGACTTGCTTAGGATTGGATGTTCAATTTTATCTTGGCCAAGAAAGACTGAGAGAAAATCTGCTGGGAAAGACAGGGAGGTGCTGGGGAAAATTGTCTGTCTTCTAGAAAGGACACCCAGGCAGAGATGTCCCTTTTCCTTGCGTCTGGGTTCGATGCTGCGGACAAATCCTTAATCTCTATAATCCCTCCGTATGGTGAGAACAGAAATGTAAGTCACCTCCATTCGCATAGCATCCACTTACTATGTTGTAGCTATTATTGTTTTTATTACTCTAACAAGATGATACTACGTAAAGCCAAGTTCGGTGTAATCCATGCTTGAAAAGGACACAATTCAGCTTCTCATCTCAAAGATGGCCATGGCCAATTCCTCCCCTCCCCAGGCACATGCCTCTTCTCACATCTGGAGATGGAGCTCTATTTCCTAGCTTTTTAAATGTGGGCTGATGCTGTGACTGCGCTGATCCTTAGACTGTGGTACACAGAATGTCCCAGGACTTCTGAGCCCAAGCTTTAAGAATGCTGGGCGTTTCTTTTTGCTCTCTTTGTAATATTCACCCTTGAGATTCTCTCTTTCAGAACCCAGGTGCCCAGCTGTGAGAAGTCCAAGCCACATGGAGACACCAGGTGGAGGAGAACCGAGGTTCCCCCACCGAGCTCTCAGCCAGGCACAGAGGGAGCCATTTCTGACGTCTCCAGTTAGCTTCCCTCCAGATGACTGTAGCCAGTGGACACCCACGGAGCAGCAGAGCCACCTATGTCCTCTCAACTTCCAGAATTGCAAGAGAAAATTAAGTGGCTGTTATTTGGAGCCACTAAATTTCAGAGTAGCTTGGTAGGCAGCAAGGATAACAAAAACAAGTTCATTAAATGTGTGTTGGAATTCTGGCTTTCCACTGAGCTCATGTCAACATCCGTCTCTCCTGTAGCTTGAAGAAGTGGGTGTTGGATGTAGGTGGTCACTGTGTCTCTGTGTCTCAAGTTCCTTTTTGGTAAGTTCCATGTGCTGGAACCACTTCAGTCGATGTCTTCCGCTTCTCCCCACACTCTCTGAAATGTTTGGGAGGCAGTATTTGTGCCACAGGAAGGACATCAGATTTGTGGTCTCGTGGCTCAAGTTCAAGACCCAGTTATGTTATTTATAATTATGGGTGCTTAGGCAAGATTCTTAATCTTTTGAGTCTCATTTTGCTTTCATCCTTAAACTTCAGATAAAATGGCAACTTCCTGGTAGAGCAGTAGAGTGGTGCAAATAAGGTAACACACGTGAAAGTACTTTGAGAATGTCTTCTCTACACATGGTAATTATCGTTATTATGCCTCATTGTACAATGAACACCAGTGCATGAGCTCATCAGCCAATAGTCCCTCTTTATTGTTATATTATGGAGTTCTCCCAGCTCCAGGAAAACAAATCATGGAGGGGAAGTAAATTCATTATCAGTATCACCATCACCATCTTCATCATCATTATCTTAATTTTCATCACATCATCCCTATCATCATCTTCACCATCATTATCTTATTATCATCATCATCACCATCATCTTTTAAAAAATATTTTATTGTTTGTTTACAGAGAGGAAGAGAGAGGGATAGAAAGTTAGAAACATTTATGAGAGAGAAACATCTATTAGCTGCCTCCTGCACAACCCACATTGGAGATGTGCCCACAACCAAGGTACATGCCCCTGACCGAAATCGAATCTGGGACCTTTCAGTCTGCAGGCTGACGCTCTATCTACTGAGCCAAACCGGTTTCAGCTATCATCATCTTTATTATCATCATCATCATCACTAACACCATCATCATCTTCACCAATCTCATCTTTATTATCATCATCATTACCACCAACCTCATCTTCTTCATCATCACCTTCATTATCATCATCATCATCAGCAGCAGCAGCAGCAGCAGCATTGTCATTGTTACTGTCACTATCATTAGATAATGTTTCTTGAGCATCTACTGAGCTATACCCTTGCCATGGATTCGCACCACAATCCTTCAGGATAAGTGTGTTGTTAACCCTCTTTTATAGGTGAGGATATCTAGGTTAATCTCCTCGCTCACAATCATGCAGAAGTAAACTTGGCTCACTGAGAAGTTAAAAACCAGGTAAGAAAGGATATTTGTCACCATTGTTTCTCATTTCCCCATCTACTTCAGAGAAGGAATGACTCTTCTGAAGTGGCTCCAGGGTATTTGGGATATCAACCATTATTAAGCTGTGATGCCAATGGCACTTTTCGGGGGGTGAGTGAGGGGAAACACCCTCTGGCACTGGAATAGCGGCACTAACGGCTGAATCTGAAGCTGTCAACATCCTGCAAGTCCATGGGCTGGAGCTAAGGGGAAGCCAAGCGTCCGGATTATTTGCTATGTGCAGCCATCTCTTGGAAGCTGGGCAAGCACTAATTAGAGAGCCGCTTGGAAAATTGCTGTCACTCACTGGAGGCCATCCAAATTGCTCTCTTTGTTCCAGAAGCTTCGAAAGAGCATTTCCCCCTCCCCAATTCTCCTCCCACCCCACCCTCCCTTGCCAAACCTCAAGGACCACAAATATAGCTAATTGTGTCAGCTTGGCTGGCATTTGTTTTCCAGATAGCATCTTTCATTAACATTGACCTTCTGGCTGCCTGCCTGCTGGGCCCCTAGGGGTTGTGGGTGATGTGCTGGTTACTCCAGGGCAATAAAAAAGTGGTAGAGGAGGAGGTGGGGGTGTGGATGACATTGCAGACCCCAAAATGATGTGTCCTCTTCCCTCTATGCCACCTGTGTTTTCATATGGTGGCCCTCTAGTTGCTAGGGAGGGACAGGGGGTGAATTTGTTGGCTGTCTCAGCCTTGAAGATCTTATAGGCACCCTGTGGTCTCCAGAGGTAAGTTTTGAAGGATAGTCACGTATTTTATTTATTACTAGATGCCCGATGCACGAAGATTCATGCAAGAATTGGAATCCTTCCCATGGCTGATGGCACAGCCTTCACTCCAGGCCCAGAGCCGCCTTTCTGACTTTGCTCTGGCCCAGAGCTGCCTTTCCACCTTCCCATGCGGCCCAGAGGCCCAGAGAGGCTGGGGTGATGTGGAATGCTTGTGTCATCACCATGGTGGTGATGCAAGCCCTGCTCCACCCTGGCTGCACTGCACCTGCATATGCAAATTAACCCACCATCTTTGTTGGGTTAATTTGCATACTCATTCCTCATTGGCTGGTGGGTGTCATGAAGTTACGGTCAATTTGCATCTTTCTTTTTTATTAGGGTAGATTCCCATACCTCACCCACCACATACCTCCCTCCAGCCCCAGCCATTGGAGGCTCTTAGGCAGTAGGGGTGGAGCTGAATTTGTACAATCCTTGCACCAATGGCCACAGGAGAAACCAATTGCAAACATTCACTTTTTTTTTCTGGCCTGGAATTGTGAATTCACCAGTGCCCCACATCTTTTACCACCTTCTTCTTCTTCTTTTTCTTTTTTAAAAAATATTTTTATTTATTTATTTTTTTCTTAAAGAGAGAGGAAGGGTCAGGGAAAGAGCTAGAAACATCAATGAGAGAAACATCTTTTTGGTTACCTCCTGCACGCCCCCTACTGGGGATTGAGCAGAAATCCAGGGCCTGTGCTCTGGCTGGGAATCGAACAGCAACCTCTTGGTGCAAGGGACAATGCTGAACCAACCGAGCCACATTAGCTGAGTCATGTACCCTCCTGATTGTCAGCTTCTCTGGGGGAAACAGGCAGGAAGACATATCACAAACCCAGACCAGGCAGTGTCAGGGGCACTTGTTTGGTGGAATGGTCATGTCAGCAGGAAACATAAACTAACTCTCCCATTTGTGAGCATACAGACAATAATGTTCGCAGTGCTCTGAGGAAAAGATTTGGAATGAGACCGAGACGCCTCCAAACTAACAACGCATGGGATCCAATCGTGATACTTATGAAATACACAGGCCTGAAGGCGCCGTTTCCCGCAGGCAGGAGCAAAAAGAGTCCTTTTTTATTTCTAGCCCAGAAAATGAGGCCAGCAGCCCAGCTGGCTGCGAGATATAGGAGTCAGTTCAAACATAGATTTTCCTTCGGCTTGTTTGCGAGTTACTTGCAGAAAACAGTCAACAGTCAGTTAGCCAGACTGACTGTTTCCTTCCTTTACTCGATCAGAGAACGTGTCTCCTGTCGCGGAGTCCATGTGGGAACAAATTCATGTGCTTGGTGCCCACGAGCAGCCTCGATTGTGTCTGTCTGTTTGTATAAAAACCATCCTGAGATACAAGGTCCCACCGAGATTTCACCCGATGACAGTTCTGGGGCACATGAGCAATAACGCGTGCAGCCTGATGACCGGGGTGGACTGGCCATTCGGTGCCTTTTCTTTGGTGAATGTTTTTTTTTTGTTAGTTTAATTTGCAGCCCCCCAGCCACTCCTGTAAGAGGGTAGGGGACATGCCTTTCCTCCCAGACAAAATAAAAGCAAGCAAAGACGCCGAAGCCGGTTTGGCTCAGTGGTAGAGCGTCGGTCTGCGGACTGAGAGGTCCCGGGTTCGATTCCGGTCAAGGGCATGTACCTTGGTTGCGGGCGTATCCCCAGTGGGGGGTGTGCAAGAGGCAGCTGGTCGATGTTTCTCTCTCATCAATGTTTCTGGCTCTCTATCTCTCTCCCTTCCTCTCTGTAAGAAATCAATAATATATATATATATATATATATATATATATATATATATATATATATATAAAAGCAAGCAAAGACCCTTATGATTTTTTTAAAAAATATATATTTTATTGATTTTCCAAAGAGAGGAAGGGAGAGGGATAGAGAGACAGAAATGTCGATGAGAGAAAAACATCGACCAGCTGCCTCCTGCACACCCCCACCCGGGAATGTGCCCGCAACCAATGTACATGCCCTTAATTGGAATCGAACCGGGGACCCCCCCAGTCCCCAGACCGATGCTCTATCTACTGGGCCAAACTGATTTCGGCTATGATTCTTTTTTTTTAAGTTTAAAACCAAAAACCTAATTTATTCGGCTCATTTGACGGCAGGAAAGAGATTTGACCCCAAGTTGCCCAGCTAGTTGGTAACAGAACCCACATCACAGGCTGAGGCCGACCTCACGCTGTGCCTGCAGTGGCTGCTGAACCAGAGTCAGCAGGGGGCCTGGTAGTCCCCATCAGCAGCTGAGCCCAGAATCTGTCTCCTCATTTGACCAAATTTGGGGGAAGGCCAGAGTGAATTCAGCCGCCGTATATGGTCATAAACACACTCATTAACTCCTCCAAACAACCCTCGGAGAGAAGCAGCACCCCCATTTCATAGGAGCCGACATTAAGGCCTAGTGAGAATTACAGAGAATTGCTTCCGCATCTGAATGCAGGGGAGCGCTCTCAGCGAATTGCTTCATTATTCCTTTCAAGAACATGTGGTGATGCTAACTATACTAAGAAACGGTTGGCAAAGTGTTGCCAAGGACTGGTCCTGCTGGATCCCTCTTCAAAGCGGAAAGAAGGCTTTTCTGCAATTAGCCTGCTCTTTGTGTGCAAACGGCGCTAATTGCTTAAAAAACAGTGCGTCCTCTTAAACCTTCCCTTCTGAAAAATTGTTTATTCTATTAATTTGAGCAACAGACAGACGCTTCCTTGTTGGGGAGCAAGGCCCACTCCAGCCCAGCCAGGCCTGCAGAGGGATTACCAACGCTTGCTCGCTCCCGTGAGTTGGGATGTGGGTGTTGATTGTCACGTCTGCCAACCTTGCTGATGGGAGCCCGTTGAAGGGAGGGTCAGCCAAGTTCAACCGTCACTCGTCACTTTTCACTCGCGTTATTGAACAGTTGATGAGAAAGGAAAATGGCTCCTTCGCTGCCATCGAAGAACCTTCAACTTTTCTGCCAACAAAAGCTTGCCAACTGGAGGTCGTGCTGAGCCGACTTTAATGAACAGATAAGACTCCGTTTTAATTAGCACACTGATTGTTTGCCTGCAAATGAATGTGGGGAGAGAACTTGCAAACAGTTTATTTTCTTAAGTGGGTTACCAAGGTGCCCCCTGTCGCCCCGTGGATGGCGCTCCGTGGCGCAGCCAACTGCCTTTGCTCGTGGACTAGCACAAATCCAGCTCAACAAGCATCTCTGGAGCCCGGCCCCAGTGCTGGGCTCTGGGTGAGAGCCAGGGGTTCGTGCAATGAACCAGGCCCAGACCCTGCCTTTTGGAATCCACGTAGAGGTCAAGGGTGATGTTGTTAAACTCTACAGGGTAGGGTTCCTGATTGCAAGCCACAGAAGTCAATCAGGGGAGCGAAGAGTGATAGATTAAATAGAGAAGGTAGCCGGAGGCTGGGATGGCAGGACACACACAGGCTTTATTGGAGTGAAGAGTACTCCTGCTGGCTGCCTCCACAGAGAGGGCCTGGGTACAAGCACCTTTAAGGAAAGGGGGCGGGGCTTAGGACACTCAGCACACGCTGATTGGTGATTAGGGACCTAGGGGCTTAGGGCATTTGGCAGGTGCTGATTGGTGGTTCAGAGCTCAGGAATGTCTGGGCGCAGGTGGGGTCCATCAACTGGAGGAAGGGAGGATCTATCAAAGAGAAAGGAGTTATATTGGAGGAGTTGGGAGTAGAGGGAGGGGGGAGAGGGTCTGAGGAGAGCTGGGCAGAGGGACAATCTGGTGGGTATAATGCCATTGCCAGGGTTCCTCCCTCAGTGACCTGTGTCCTGGTTCAAACCATTGTCTCTGTCCGGGTGGGGGTTGGGGGACGGCTTAGGCTCAGTGCCCCTGAGCAAGGACGTTAATCTGGCAAAAGATAGGCGAAGAGGAAGAAAACACACACACACACACACACACACACACACACACAACACCCCCAGAAAGTATTCATGTGGGAACTTACAAAAGAAGCCGCTTACTGAACGGCTGAAGTTTGGGAAGAGAAGGGGGAGAGAAGAGGCTTTTACGGGAGGAACAAATGGGTTTCTGGGGGAACAGGCAGGAGGTGAGAGGATTTGTGGTAATGTTTGTTTATGCAGGTGCGAGTGGTCTCCTCCATCTTCTGCTTGGCCATAAAACTCCCGTGGAAACGGATATTTACGAGAGTTTCACTCCCAGAAGTTTCTGCTTTTAGTGAGATAAAGGAAGCTCCGAGGAGGCTTCCCTCTGCATCTGTTAGTATCCACTGTCTTTAAAGTAACCTTCACATCATCTGGGGGAGGGGGCTCCAGGTGGTCCCCACACCTCTCACCTTCATGCCCACAGCACGCTCCCCACTGGAATCCCCATTTCCTCTCTGGCCACCACTAGTGCGGTCCCTCCACAGCAGCCAGAGGGATGCACTTAGAACGGAAATCGAGGTAACGCCACCCTTGTGCTTGCACACCTCCCAAGGCCCAGTTTCCCATCTGGGTTTCTAACAGGGGCCTCTCTAATCAGGGGCCTCCTTGGAGAAACCGTGGGGTCCAGGCCTGGGCAGAGAAATACAAGTGGAAACGCTCCGGAAACAAAAGGATGGGGTGTGTCAAAGGGACACAGGGACTCCTAGGAGCCAGAGCTGGAATAATGTGGGCAACAGAATAAACAACGCAGTATTGGACTGTAACCCAAATACACAGCAAACATCTCTGGGTCTGTGCTGAAAAAAAAAAATTCATAGTTGAATGGCCTGGCCGGTATGGCCCGCACACCAAGGGGTCTCAGATTCGATTCCAGTCCAGGGTACGGTGGGTTGCAGGTTTGATCTCCGGCCCTGGGCACGTGCAGGAGGCAAGCAATTGATGTGTCTCTCTCACATCAATGTTTCTCTGTCTCCCTCCCTCCCACGCTCCACTCCCTCTAAAAAAAAAACCAACGGACAAAATTACCTCAGGTGAGGATTAACAAAAACAACAACAGTAAATAGATCATGGAATAAGTAAACAAACGGGAAGAGGTAACTCTGTGGTATTGAAGAATTCCAAGTAATGTATGGAGCTAATCCCCCATTGAGGACTAGCTCCCTAAAGCCTAGTTCCTGCTCCCTAACTGTGGGCTGACGGGGGAAAGAAAATGAAAAGAGGAACCAAGAGGAACTTCACAGCAGAGAAGCCTAACCAAGGCCACCTCAGCCAGGGGATCAATGCAAAGTCACAGGATGCAAATGGCCCTGTGCCTCCACAATCTTCCTTCCGTAATCCCAGTAGAGTAACCTCTAACCCATGAGAAAAGCAGCCGGAAAAATCAAACTGAAGGACAGTCTGCAGAGTCCCTGGCCCGGACTCCTCATAACGGTCACGGCCATCAAAACAGGGGAAGTCTGGAAGCTGGCGCCACCAGGAGGAGCCTCAGGACAGGACAGAGGAGAGGAGAGGAGAGGAAAGTAGTGTCCCGTGGAATCCTGGGTCAGAAAAAGCACGCCGGGTAAAATTTTAGGAAATCAGAATCAAGTTTGGACTTTTATTCATGAAATGTATCAGTGTTGGCTCCTTAGTGACAGATGTCTCAACTAGATAGATAGATAGATAGATGATAGATAGATAGATAGATAGATAGATAGATAGATAGATCCTCCCTTCCTCCAACTGATGGACGGAGAATGACATAAACTCCACCTGCAGCCGGACATTCCTGAGCACTGAACCACCAATCAGCACCTGCCAAATACCCTAAGCCCCCAATTCCTAAGTCCCTAAGACCCTAATCAAAGGCCTTCCATGAAACCACCAATCAGCGTGTGCTGAGTGCCCTAGCCCCGTCCCTTCTCTTTCCTGCCCTTAAAAGGTGCCTGTACCCCGGGCCTCACCCTCTTTCCTCTCTTTCTCCTCTGGAAGCAGCTGGCAGTTGTACTCTTCTCTTCAATAAAGCCTGTGTCCTGGCATCCCGGTCTCCAGCCCGCCCCCCCTCCCCTCTGTTTCATCTTTCATATATTAAAGTCTAAGCGACCGAAAGACTGAATGACTGGCCGGCCAGTTGCTATGACTGAGACAGATGCTTAACGCAGGAGCTGTCCCCTGGTGGTCAGTGTGCTCCCACAACAGGAATGCTGCTCAGCTTTGTGCACCACTACATCCCCTAACGGGTCCCGATTGCGAGAGAGTGCAGGCCAGGCTGAGGGACCCCACCCGTACACCAATCCCCTCTAGTGTTAATATGTTAACAGCGGTGGAAGCTGTGGGTGGGGTGTACGGGATCTCCCTACAGGATCCTTGCAACTTTTCTATGCTTGTTAAAAAGCTTATTAACAAAGAAACCAAAAAATGCCTTTAAGGGCTTCTCCCCCTCCAGATAAAACCAAACTTCTCAGCCTGGCTGACAATCGAACATGTGACATTGGCCTTGCCCTGTGTGGCCTGGCTGGCCCTGGCCTCACTTTACCTCTCCGGCCACAGGACACTGGCTCTCATGGTCCCTCCTCCCAGAATGCTCTTCCTTTCTCCCTTCAAGCCAAGTCCTTCTCGTTTTTCATATCACAGCTTAAATGTCACTTCCTCCAAGAAACCACCTTGAGGTCTGTGAAGCAGGTCCCCGGCTTCTCCCTCACACTGCGTTTGTGTCCTGCACTGAGTTTATGCCGATCTGCCAGCGTTTTAGGTAGCTGTTCCCTGTGAACGCCTGGCTGCCCCAGGGCCCTGTGCCCAACCCGTTCACAAGCACAGCCCCGGCACCTTGCGGGAAGCAGGACTTTATAGGCATGGATGAAGGAAGGCCAGGACTCAGGTCTGTCCAATTTTGTTGGCCTGCTAGCCTTGTCCCCCCTCCCTGCCTGCAGGAAGGGGAACCTGTCCTCTCACCGGCCAAGCCCCGGTCTTTCAGCCCCCCCCCCCCCCCCCCCCCCCCCCCCCCGCCATGCTCTGCATGCTCAGCGCCTGGGGACTGCATGGCACCTGGAGGCTCCTTCCCTCCAGCTCCTGCCCTGGGTGCGTGCACACCCCCACAGAGGTTATTGCCATGGCATTGCAGGGACTCACTTCCACATCACTGCAATGCAATAATTTCATAATTAGGACCCGCCATACAAAATAGTCATTAACATGCTTTATACCCCTGCCTTTTCCAAACTGTATTTCTGTTAAAGTGCCAGGAGTAATTAGTTTGGCGTGATGATGGAGGAGGCTCCCGGAGAACAGAGAGTGCGTTCTTTCCTTTTGTCGTTCCCCATGGCGATGAGGAGGGAATGGCAGCGTCTCTGAGAAAGAAGCTATTGATTCTCTTGCCCCAAAGCATCCCATCTAGCTGGGTTCTGCATTGTTTGCGGATCTTTCCGAAATGAATGCAAACCGATGTGTCTTTGTGCTTAAGGCACATTCCCAATTATCTGTGCGGATGGAGCAGAGAACTTCCTTCTACTTGTTTGCCGAAGTTAAAGAAAACTTTCACTCATCAGGGGCTGGTGGGGGCTTGCAGAGGGTATGGGTATGGAGAGTGAGTGTGTGTTGGGCATGGGTTTCTGTTAGGGACGGCAAGCAAGTGTGGGAGATGGATGGTGGTGGTGATTGTACAATAATGAACGCACTGACTGCTACGGAGCCACACACTTTCAAATATAATAGCTAACACGGCCCTGCCAATCTCGCTTAGTGTTTGAACGTTAGCCTATGAACCAGGAGGTCACGGCTCGATTCCCAGTCAGGGCTGGATACCAGTATGGGGTGTGTAAGAAGCAGCTGATCAATGATTCTCTCTCATCATTGTTGTTTCTATCTCTCTTTTCCTCTCCCTTCTCTCTGAAATCAATAAAAGCATATTTTTAAAAAATAGTTAAAACAGTAAATTTCATGCTGCGCATGTTTTACCACAATAAAAAACAAACCCAGGGTTTTTAAATTCAAAAGTGTCATAATATCCTTGCTGGAAGGAAGGATCGGTTACACGGCAAGTTCAGAGCAAGACCCCATTTTTTATTGAACAAATCACGGGTGGCAAACAGGGGACTGGAAATAAAGACGTCAACACAATAACCCATTGTTTCCGAATGGGGTGATTTCTACTGTCTGCTTTGGGCTCCTCTTGTATTTTTCCAATTGTATATTTGACAATAAATGTTTATGTCTTTTGTAATCTGATAAAACACACACAGCGTGGCGAGTGTACTCAATACCGCTGAACTGTACCCTTTAAAGTGGTTACAGCGGTAAATGTTGTGTTATGTGTATTTTGCCACCGTAAAAGTATGTTTCAAAGAGAAAAGACGATTTGTACCGAAGACATCATTTCCCGGGGTTTTCTTGAAGTTGATATTTCCCCATTTGTCACCGCTTTTCCCATCCCCAAAGCCCCATCTCCACTCCCCCCCCCCCCCCCCCCCCCCCGGTCCCATGCCAGGCCTGGGATGTGAGACTGGGTAGCTGAAAGCTACCAGGCGTGGGTTTCAATATCCCAAGTACAACCCGAAGTTTCAACTCCTCCAGATCAGATGGGAAAGCCTTCTGTAACGAGAGGCTTTTTTTTTCTTTTTCTTTTCTTTAGTTTACTCAGGATTTATTATGATTCAAATTGAGGCCAGGTGACGCCCGCCCTCATATTTCCCACCAGGTACAGATTGCTGAATGCGAGAGTCAGAACATGCTCGCGGGAGACACAAACACAAATCTTCCGAGGATAAAATGAACTGTTTGCCGAAACACAGAGGCATCGCACGCAGCGCGTTGGCACTCAGGACAAATAAAGATGCATTGTGTTTCTGTCGCGTTTTTAACCTTCGAAAGAGGAGGTGAGGCTTCTCCTTATCAGCAATCCTGGGAGCTCGGCTCCTCTTCCATCGCGGAGAGGCCTGGGCCCATTTGAATACCACTGGGAGCCACCCAAAACAGGGTGCTGTGGGTGCCAGAGCAGGACGTGAAGTCCTTAAAGAGTCTTAGAGGGCATCTCCCAAACGGGGGGAGGGGGAGGTGTAGGGGAGCGTGGACATGCGCGCAGGGACTCCGTTAAAGGGGTGTCATCCAGGAGCTAGTGCAGAGCCGTGTTACCCACCCAGGGTGCAGGGAGCCGGGGGATTTGTACATCTGCCGGTGGGGCACCTCCGGGGCCATGCCCTCCCCAGGATGTGCCAGCCTGTCCCTCTCGTGGGCAGCAGGAAGGACTCTTGGTTAGCTTCATGAGGGGCTCTGCGCCCCGATGTTGTGTGCCCGTGTGGGAGGGGGTGTTGGAGGAAGGGCAGAAGATATGAAACGGTCCTTGTTGGACACAGGAAGTGCCAAACGCCCAGCTGGGCAGTGCCAAACGCCCAACCACAGGACCTTCCTAACAGGACACAGCTCAGCGGCGGCTTCCTCTGAGCCCTGCGTGGGGCCGTTCTGTGTTGGCACCTGGGGCACAGGCAGACAAAGACATCCCTGGCACCCACAGGAACTCGCTAGGGACAGCAACCCTACAGGCAGTGACTGCGGAGTGAGAAGTGAGGGCGCAGTGTGGGGCACCCTATTCAGGAGTGGGGGTCAGTGAGGAGGATGAGTATAAATATTTCTCTTTTTTTTAATTTAATATATTTTTTTTATTGATTTCACACAGAGAGGAATTGAGAGGGATAGAGAGTTAGAAACGTCGATGAGAGAGAAACATTGACCAAATGCCTCTTGCCCACCCCCGACTGGGAATGTGCCCGCAACCAAGGTACATGCCCTTGACCGGAATCAAACCTGGGACCTTTCAGTCCGTAGGCCGACGCTCTACCACTGAGCCAAACTGGTTTCGGCAATATTTCTCTCTTTTAATGGTCCAGCGCAGCTAAAGAGCGGTCTGGTTTCTGAGTAGAAAATGAAAGAAAGAGACAGAGATAGAAGGAAAAAGCTGGGGCCGGGTGGGTCAGCTGTCCTCTGATGGAGAGACAGTGACCCAGAACTGATACAGCACATTTAGTTTATAAAGCAAAATACCAGGAAGTTTTACTAAAGCCCAAGTCAAAGGAGATTAAGTGCATTCTCGTGGCTTCTTTGTGATGGTCACTCTGAGTGGCTCTTCCTCCCAGTCTGTAAAGGGCAGGCAGCCTGGGTAATCATGTTTGTTCCTGGTGCTTGGCTGGATTTAGATACTGAAACCCACCCCCTGGCGCCTGAGCTGAAGGTCAGGCTGACAAGACACCTGCCTCTGGCAAGGTATGTTTCCCGGGCGTGGCTCCGCAGGCACGACAATACGCTCAGGAGCCTTTCCCAGGTGCTCTCTACAGATGAGACGCTGTGAGCTGTCTCTGAGCCTGTTATTTCATCTGTGAAATGGGACGATGACAGATTTGAAATTCTGCGTGAAGACAAGTGTTGGGTAATTTGACAAGCATTTGAGCCACATGTCGCCCATATGGGAGGCCAGCAGGCTGGGGGCAGTGGCAGGGTTTTTAAGAGCCACAAGGGAGTGAACCCCGAGGCCTAGCTCTTTAAAGCAAGTTGAACCGCCGAGTTGAAGGGGTGGGGAAGTTGATGGGCTGGAGAGAATTTGGCCAGTTTTGCCATCTCTCTGGTTGTTTTGAGAATAAAATATGATCATGTAAGTAGAGCTCCGGTTAGCACTGGGAGTGTTCAACACATGTACTGACAACAATGACATTTCTCCCTTCTGGTTCTTTTTTTTTTTTTTTTTTTTAATATATTTTATTGATTTTTTACAGAGAGGAAGAGAGAGAGATAGAGAGCTAGAAACGTCGATGAGAGAGAAACATCGACCAGCTGCCTCTTGCACAACCCCTACCTGGGATGTGCCCACAACCAATGTACATGCCCTTGACCGGAATCGAACCTGGGACCTTTCAGTCCGCAGACCAACGCTCTATGCTCTACCACTGAGCCAAACCGGTTTCGGCCCTTCCGGTTCTTAATAATAAAACGGTAGAGGTAACAGAAGGTATGAAACAGTGAGTTTGAATGTTTGTGGGTGTCTTGTCTTGGTCCCTGCGGACTCGGTGGCCGGTGGAGGTGAGGATGGAGGGAGGTATTTGCAGAGCCTGGTGCAGGCCTGCAGGAGTTCCTATTATTGGTATAAGATCCGTGTCTCCACCTCCTCCCCCTGCACACACAAAGGCAACGCAGACTTGATCGCTTTTACCTTCTTGTTTTATTTGCACCCACATCCCACTTTTCAAAACCCCGGAGGCTGGGAGCTGTTTGCAGACACTCCCTGTGGGCTGTTCTTTCTTCCGGCTCCCGCCTGGCTTCCCCACATCTCCCTCCCTGGAGGCACTTCCTTCCCTTGTGTTTCATCCCCCTTCCTCTGTGGTGGCCCCTGGATGCCTAGGAGGCGGCTCCCAGCAAAGCTTCAGGGACTTCTGAACTACCCGGGGCCACAAGGCCCTCCCAGGGAAGGATGGAGAAGGCGGGGAAGTGCTGGGCACCTGTCAGGGCTCTAAATACCGAAGTATCTTCCAGTGGCTCTTAGTGGCTCTTCCTCCCAGTCTGTAAAGGGCAGGAGCCCCTCCACTCCACACCTTCCCAAGGCTTGGGCACCGGGGCTCTAAGCAGCTCCGTGGGAAGCTGCTCTGTGGTCAGATGGCCTGGGAAAGTGCTTTATGCACTGAGCCTGGGAAGCTCAAGTCAGCAGCCAGTCCTTTTTTCACCACCCACCCCGACGAGGGGTGCAGAAGCACAGGGTCTCCAAACCTAGGTGACCTAAAGTATCAATAACTTGAGCACACCCTAAACCTCGTTGGACCTAAAGGGGCCCCTGCAGCTTAAATGTCAGACCCTGGCCTCCACGGGGCGGGCTCGGGCAGCCCCCTGCGGAAGACACCAGACCGATTTTGGAGCAGTCCCTGGGCAGGGTGCTTTACACACGTTCTCTTAGTTCTTCTAACATCCACGATGATGGGCTGGCCATGGCGAACCCATTTTACAGGTGCAGAGAATGAGGGTCAGAATTTAAGAAAGGGTTGAGTTCCAAGTTCAAGGACAGAGCGTGACTGGCTGGTGTGGGTGGAGAAGGGACTGGGGACAGCTCATATGACAGCTGATGCCAACTGGGCTCCCGTGCCCCCTGAGAGGGGAATGGGAAGACACCATAGGGTGCTTTTAAGGCAACTGAGGGTCTTTGAACTTTGCCACGAAGGGCAAGTTCTTTTGAACTCTCTGAGCCTCAGTTTTCTCACCTGTAAAATGGGATGGTTGAGAGGATCAGAGAGACGCTATTCAGGAAGCATCTCGTCCTGCGCCTACATGTGCAGATCAGGGGCTCCGTCTTACAGCTCCAGGAACAACTCAGGGTGGGGCACCTGGGATGGCAGCTCTCGTTTCAGGCTGGGCATTGCCAAGGGCAGCCCTGTGCCCTGCGGTCCGAGCGGGGCCCAGCCCCAGCCCAGCTTTCACAAACAATCCTGCTATTCTGGACACGACCGAGGCTGGGCTTCTCTTGTAAATATTGATGAAGGCCCCAGACAGAGAGGAACAGGAAAACAAGGGACGTTTTATTTATGATAGAAAAAGAAACCAAACAGGAAAAAAAAAAAAATCTACAAGCCCAACAGGGGGTGTGTGTAGTGTGGGGGGATCTTAAATAAACCGTGTGGTGCAGCCACCGGGTGGAATGTTGTGCAGCGATTGAAATGATGTTTACCGAGGGTTTGTAATAACACAGGAAAATGCTTATTCTCCAAAGCGAGGTGGAAAAAAAAGGAAGCAGAACGGAATTGTAAATTCAGCATAATCACACCTAGGCCAGAATCAAGCCCGGCCGACCGAAATCACACGCAGGAGAGACAGGCTGGAGAGACCGTGCCACAGCAGGGGTTAATTGGGGAGATGTTTTTCATACTTTCCTCTCTTTTTTCCAATTTCTCTATAATGGCACGGTTGGTCTGATGTAAAAAGCAACCCAGATTTAAGATTCTTCTTTATTTCCCCCGGAAGGAGAAAGAACTCTTATTGGGAAAAAGCAGATGGCCCAGGGACAAGAGTTATTTGACAAACAGGCCACCCTGAGGCTGAGGGCCCCAGGTGGGCAGGCCGACTAATCACCAAGGTCAGGTGGAAACTCTAGACCCGGAACTCGGGGTGTCACGTGGACCTCCTGACACCACGCCACACACCCAGCCGTGGCGGTGATGTCCTGGCAATTATTTGGACTCTCCTCTCGGAAGGTGCCAACATGGCTTCTCTCCTGGGAATGCACCTGTTATCCAAGCAAGGAACCTCTCTTATAAATGTCGGCGGGACAGGAGTCTCTGTTAGGTGAAAGGCTGCAGCAGAAAAGCTGGGCTCCGGCCAGTTCACCTCATTTCCCCCCCACCCCCCAGATGGAGCTCCCGGGAGAAGGACCCGCCTCTCCTGCCCACGTGACAAAGGCTCTGGGTGCACGGCCAGGCTTCCCGGGTCCTGAGCCACCCCCAAGCTTCCACTCAGGTCTCTGCTCAGTGTGTCTGGTCAGGAAGGCCTGCTCACACTATCCCAATCGCCTGCTTAGCTGGCTCGGTGGCTCGTATCTGACATGGGTTCTATTTATGTATGTATCTTTTTCAAAACTGCCCATTCTCCTCCACTGCAATGTGAGCTCCTGTCAGGCAGGCGCCTCCAGCACAGGAACAAACAGTCCTGGCCTCTCCTTCTGTCACTGGACCTGACCGTCATGCCCCCAGGGGGTCGCTGAGGGCCCCCAGAGCGATCCCCCTCCTGCCACCATGGTCCTGCTCACTCTCATTCCTGAGCCCAGCTCTAGAGAGAGGAACACAGCTGCTCTAGGCAGTAACGAGGCCTGGAGTCAGCTTGAGGGGTCCCTGGGGGTCAACTGGCACCTGAATCGTGGTTGTGATAAGGCTTTGCCCCTAAAGTGTGCTAGGGTCCTGGGAAACACCCCCTCCCCCAACCCCAATTCAGACTTGATTGAAGCCATCCCGGGAGATGTGGCTGCCCTCTATTTCACCCTTGCCCTCTGCAGCCCTCTGGCACAAAAGCATCTCGGAGCCCAGCCACCGACAAACATCGGACTGGCATTCACCGTCTGTAGCCTAAACTCCTGGCCGCCTGGTCTCCCAGAAACGGCCCACGGAGGAGCGGTGGGCAGGGGGTGCTCTTTGCCCCCCGCTTTGCAGGAGGAGCCCAGCAGAGGGGCAGCTAGCTAGACCCTGGTCTGTGGCACCTGGGGGCTGGGCAAGGTGAGGACGGTGGGCAGCAGGGTGCCCCGCGGGGAGGGGAAGCTGCGCAGCTCCTTGGGCACGAACCTGGGCGAGACGCTGTCGGCCAGGAAGAGGAGGGTGCGCCGGCGGCCCACGCAGTAGACCAGGCTGCCCACGGCGGCGCACTGGAAGGCGTCCGGGTAAGGGGTCCGGTACGTGGCGCACTCGTACCAGAGGCGGGCGCTGGCGCTGCAGCGGTGCACGCTGATGCCCAGGCTGCGGTTGAGGTCGAAGCGGTAGAGGAAGCCGCCCACGGCCACCATCTCGGCCGTGCGGTCCTTGCCGCCCCCCGTGGGGCCCACCTGCCAGCGCTGCTCGGGGGCCGAGAAGCGGAGCAGCAGGTAGCGCAGGGTGCCGCCGGTGACGAAGATGTCCCCCGCGCAGGCCGTGGCCGTGTGCGCCAGGGCGAAGGTGTCGTTGGGGAGCGGCGGGGCGAAGGCCCAGCGGTCCACGCGGGGGTCGTAGCGCTCCACGGTGTTCAGGCACTCGCCCCCGATGGCGTACAGGCAGCCGTCCAGGGCCACCAGGCGGCAGTGCGGCCGGGCTTGGTTCAGGGGGCACACCTCGCTCCAGATCCCTGTCAGGGGGTTGTAGCAGAAGACCCGGCTGGAGGGCCGGCCCCCGGCCCCCTGGCACCCGGACACCACGAACACATAGTTGAAGAGGCTGCAGATGGCGCAGCCGCGGGACACAGCCTCCGGGGGCAGGGGGGCCAGCGGGTGCCAGGCGTCCTGCTCGTCGTCATAGCAACAGAGGCGGCCGGCGGCCTCCTGGGGGCACATGTCGGCCACCACCAGGCGCTGGCGGCCCCGCAGCCGCCGCCGGAGGACCAGCTCCCGCTCGGCCCCGCTCAGGCGCCCGTAGATGTCCGGGCTGCGCAGCACCTGGAGGTAGTTGTCGCTCATCACCTTGTAGGCCGCCTCCTTCAGGGCCTCCAGGTTCTGCCTCTTGGCCAGGGTCAGCACCTCGTAGCAATTGCCCAGGTCCAGGCGGACGTCGGGGGCTGACCCGGGGCTGAGGGGGACGTGGAAGAAATTGGTCCCGGCCACGAGCTGCAGGTGGGGGTCCCCGCTGCTTCCGGCTGCGCTGGACTCCGGAGGCTCCCTGGATATGGGGGGGCTGGGTGGAGGGGTCTGGTCCGTGCAGGATGGAGGGGGGGTCCCGAACCCGTGGAGCTGCAGCTGAAGCTCGGGGTTGTCCACGATCTGGAGGAGGCTCTCCTTCCTGCTGAGGCCCCCCGCGGGGGGCAGCACAGGCTGGGGGGAGGCAGCGGGACCGGCTCCGCCTTCTCTGTCGTCGTCGTCGTCGTCAAGGCCTCTGGGGACTGTCCCTGTTCCCAGGGGGCCTGGCACGGGAGGTGGTGCCTCTGCCAGGGCCGCGGTGCTGGGGGCCGGCCGGCCTCGGGAGGTGGCCTGGGAGGTAGACTGCACGTAGTACTCGTACACCTTGCCCTGCAGCCGGGGCCGCATCCCCGCCACCTTCTCCTGCAGGAAACTCTCCTCGACTCGAACCCGGGCCACCGAGGAGAAGGTGTAGGAGCCCTCCTGCTGGTGCAGAGCCAGGCCCATGTCGGAGGCAGCCTGCAGGGCCGCTGCCTCTTCCCGGCAGGCCCCCAGCACGCGGGCCAGGACCCAGCTCTGGCTCATGTCGGTCTTGCCTTCCGAGCCGGCCATCCAGGGCTGGAGTGGGGACGCCTGCTCCCCAGTCCCCGGCTGCTCGGGGAGCCCCCCGTCCCGCCACGGAGCGGGCCGACCTCCCACACCGCTGCCGTCCACCGCAGCCAGGACAGCAGGGGCACTTTTGGGTTCACTGCCCAAAGGGGGGCTGTGGGGCCGCTCGGGCTTCTGGCCAGCAGCTGTTCCGGTGTCCCGGCCGCTGCCGTGAGGAGGTGCCAGGCCGGGCTCCAAGCACCGCCCACCCTCGTCCTCACCAGCTCCTCTCCTCTTGGGCTTCCACGTCTCTCCGGCTTCCGAGTCGCTGGAAGGGGTTCCCAGGACCCGGGAGCCCCCCGGATCCTCCCAGCCGCCGCCCAGCGGTGCTCCTGGCCCCTTGCTTCCGCTCCGGCATCGCAGGCCCCGTTGGGGGGCCCCAGGAGCAGCCCCCCGGGCCTCGGACGGCCCGGAGCCCTCTGCCTCCTCCTCGGCCTTGGCCTTGGTGCTCCTGCCCCACAGTGGGGCTCGGGCAGGCCTCGACTTGTACAGCCTGTAGGCTGCGGTCAGCAGGAGCAGGGCGGCCGCGGACAGCACCACCTTGCCCGTCAGCTGCATGTCCAAATGCCAGTCCTGGGCCTCGGCTCCGCCTCCTCCTTCAGGGAACATGCTTCCCGAGCCAAGAGCCAACCTGGGGCGGAGGAATGTCAAGAATCTGATTAATAATTGCCCAATGGGGCCCAGCTCCCGGTTCCCGCGGAGCTGAGCGGAGGGGGCTCTGGGCCAGCTCTGGCCAGCTGAGGAGTTGGAGCAAAGGTGACTTTGAGCTGGCAGAGGGCGGCCCCGGAGCCAGGCTGGCCGGCAGATCCCGGCGCCGGCCTCCTGGGATCCGGCAGTGCCTGCCCTGGGGGTGGGGTCTGCCCCGGGGCTGAGCTTGTGATCAGCCACCTGAGCCCGCAGCAGCTGGCGGATGTCAGGAGCGTCCGGCTCTTGAAGAGGGAGGAAGCTCTTGACCAAACATCACCCGATGCTAGGAGACGCATGGGGTTGGCCACTGCTTTATTTTCTCTTTTGCAAATCAGCTGCTGTGCCGGGAAGGCTGGGTGTGGTGGGTGTGGGGCAGGTGGAGCCTCGGCAGGTGTAGCCAAAGACCCACCTGGGTCCCTTTCTCCTGCTGGGGGCCCCCTGGTTCCCACAAGGGGGGTGGGGTCTGCAGTGAGCAGCAGAGCAGGCTGAGCCTGGGACTGCTGCCAAGCCACTTGACCCGGCTCTCCATGCCGCTGCCCTCCTGAGAAAGCTCAGGGAAAGCACATGGCATTCATGCCCGGGCCGGGGGCCTGTGTGAGGCACAGCCGCACCCTCCAAAACGGACGGCCTCCCAGGATGAGAGGCCGAGGGAGACGCACTCGCATCACCTCGCCGGGGGCTAGGGGTTCCAGGTCCAGACTCCCCGGCTCTGCCACTTACCAGCTGACCTCACCTCTCTGGGCCTCAATGTCTTCATCTGAAAAATGGGGGTGACAGCATACCAGCCTCATCAGGTTGTGGTGACAGCAAAAATGAGTTAAGGTATGAGAAGCCTCGGAGAAGCTCAGTCACTATCAGCCATTCTTTTTTTTTCTTTTCCTTTTTTTTTTTTTTTTTTTTTTTTAATATATTTTATTGATTTTTTGCAGAGAGGAAGAGAGAGGGATAGAGTTAGAAACATCGATGAGAGAGAATCATCGATCAGCTGCCTCTTGCACACTCCCTACTGGGGATGTGCCCACATCCAAGGTACATGCCCCTGACCGGAATTGAACCCGAAACCCTTTAGTCCGCAGACCGATGCTCTATCCACTGAGCCAAACTGGTTTCGGCTGTCAGCCATTCTTTTCCTCTCTTCCCTCCCTCCTTCTCCTCACCCGTGTCCTTATCACTCTATTCATCAGCACCAGCTGGACCCTCCATAGCACAAATCCGTGTCCCTCTGTAGACCAAGGTCCTATCTGAGTCCCCAGAGGCCAGGGTGGGGATCTCAGACCTGTGCCCCCCACAGGGGCCAGGCAGGTAAACGGAGGATTCACCCCATGAGAGTGCCAGGCGGGCAGGCCCAGCACTGCCAGGCCCCTCTGTTCAGAGACGCTCACTCTAGGCAGTGATGCCATCTACCGTGATTTCTAAACGATGGCGCCGAATTTAAAAATGAGAATAATCCCCTCTCTGCGAGGAGTTTGTCTCTGAAGCCTTGATGAGGAGAAAATCCTAAGTCATGCCTGTGGCCACAGCCCCTCACACTCTAGCCTCGGTTTACCGCCTCGTCCCCGCCCCCAAGTTTATTTCCTGTTGGCTGCCTCAGGTGTCTGCGCTGGGCTGGGGCTCTGCCCGACCTTCCCTGCTGGTGCACATCCCTACAGGCCTGTGGAGCCGGCTCAGAGACTGTGCCTCCCGTGCCTTCTTCCCGGTGAATTCTTCTGCCTCCATCATCTTCTCCTTCGTTGGGCATCTTGTTCTTTGCTCCTCTTGTAGCCTCTATCGTGGGTCAAAGTTAAGGTGACCAGATGTCCCGCTTTTGGCGGGACAGTCCCGATTCTTAACAATTTGTCCCGCATCCCGCAGAGTTTTAAAAAGTCCCGATTCTTTAAAAAAAAAATAAATAAATAAATAAAAATAAATAAATAAAAATCGGGACTTTTTTTTAAAACGCCGCAGGACGCGAGACAAATTGTTAAAAATCGGGACTGTCCCGCCTAAAGCGGGATGTCTGGTCACCTTAATCAAAGTGCACTCTGTTCTCAGGTGCTGGATTCCAAGTCCCCAAGGCCGGTGTGGGGCCAGGTGCACTAGGGACAACAGCCCGTCGTGTCTTACCGGCGCCGTGGCCGGAGGTGGGCGCGCCCAATGGGTCTCCTCTCCTGTTCAGTGTTTGTTTAAGAAAGTACACTTGTCACCCCGCCCTTAGGGCAGCGCCACGCTTATGTCACGTTGCTTGTCCACAGAGACTTCCTTCTCTGTTTCCAGACCCCAGAGTTTTGCAGACCTGGGTTCATCCAGCAGGTCTCTCTCCCCACTACCCCACACACCCCCTCGATGACGAGCAGCAGGGTCCCTGTCTTCCCATTGTGGCCAGGGCAGTGATTCTGACTTCCACAGGCACTGACACGGAGGGTGTGTGTTAGCAATTCAGTGTCCAAGCCCACCCCCCATCCCTTACTGATTCAGGAGGATTGGGATGGCTCCCAGGAAATCCCCATTTTTCAACAATCCTCTCCGGAGGTTTCAGTGGGTCTGGGGATGTAGACCAGGTCAGCGTTTCTATCCACCTGCTGAAAATTCCTCCTCGTCCTGGAAAGGGGGGGTGTGTGGGGGGGAAGGGGGAGAGGATGGGGGTGGGGTGAGCAGTTCCTCCCTAGATCACCAAGGCGAGGCCCAGGGAACGGGGGGACGGCAGGGCGGGGTGGGAGTGGGGGTGGCGGAGGTAGGGGGAGCGGGGATGAAGTCCTGGGCACTTCGCATAAGTCATTTCACTTCCCAGGAATTTGGAGAGGAGGTATTGTCAACGGTGAGGAAACTGGGGCTCAGAGGGACGTGTCAATGTCACATTAGTGGTGAAAGGCAGGTCTTGATGTATAGCCGGGCCTCTGCAGCTGCATGGCCCGTGGGTCTTCCCTGGGAAGGAGAGGACCAGTGTGAATGGCAGTGAAAAGGATGTGTCCAGCGGTGGAGCCAGGGCTTTGGGGCTGATGTGGGGTGGGGACAGTGTGGGACTCTCCTACCGTGGGGAGGGGAAGACTTGTGGCACACCCCCGGTGTGTGGTGGCCTCTCAGATGCCACCTGATGAGCAGGGTCTGGGCCCCCTTGATGTGGGCTTTTCTACCCAATGAAGGCTCCACTGTGCCCCGGAGTGCTCTCCCTCCGGCTCCAGGGTAAACCGACTGAGTCAGGCAACACCCCTTCCAGCTGGAACCTGCTCTTGGGCAAGGTGTGTGGCCAGACCCAGCCCCTGGGGCATCAGAGAAAGGCAGGGGTGGGGGAGGGAGGGACCGTGGGGGACCATAGACTCAGGCTCAGCCCCAGGGAACTGATGTCCTGATCAGAGAGATGGCACACGCCCCCAAGTTATCATCAAGCCACAATCCATCACAAAGGAGAAATTAATGAGGCCAGGGAAGGGTTCTAGAAAGAGGCGCTTAGCATTGACTATTGACAAAGGAAGCAGGGGCATGGACTGATGGATTGCTTGAACCCATATTTACCGGATGCTTATCACGTGCCAGGCCCTGTGCTGGGGTGCAGTGACATAGGTTAAAGAAACATGCATGGCCCAGCCAGCGTGGCTCAGTGGTTGAGCCTTGACCTATGAGCCAGGAGGTCATGGCTCTATTCCCAGTCAGGGCACATGCCCTGGTTGTGGGCTCGATCCCCTGCAGGATCAGTGATTCTCATCATTGGTGTTCCTGTCTCGCTCTTCTCCCTTCCTCTCTGAAACCAATAAGAAGCAGTATCTCTATATAAAAAAAAGCACAGGTGGCCGCTGTGCCTGTGGAGACTGCTGACTCTGGGGGCGGAAGATGCTGAGTGAGGTGGTGAAGTGTGACGGTGCTCCTGCTGGCGTGGCGCTTCCTGGGGCCTTCCCTCGTCCGAGGGCAGAAGTGACACCTGTGACACAGCTGAGCACGGAGGAGCCTTCATTAAGCGAGGCTTCCCGCTGTCCGCCCTGGGCAGCTCTGAGAACACAGCCACCAGGGATGGTGTTAAAATGCAGGTTTTATGGTTATTCAAGTTCGGTGGGGCCAGCACGTCAGGAGATGAGTGCTGTTGAAAAGATAGTTTGTTACTCCCAGTTCCCATGAGGAGTTCCCCCTTTTCCAACAGGCCCTGCCAGACAGGGCCATGCTGGAAAGCGGGGGCTGTAGAGAGGCCGGGGAGAGGAAAGCATAAAAGCCTTCATTGTGGTTTTCCTGGGATGGAGCGAAAATGGCAGGGTTAGCAGGGTTAGGATTGGCTCACTTGGGTCATTTTGGAGCCTCCGGGCTACCTGTAGTTGTTCCATGTCTGGTCCGGGGATGATAAGGGCAGGGAATGTTGGCCCTGGTGAGTAAGAGCCTTGTGAGAACCCGAGAAAGGTGGTAGTTGGGGTAATGGCTTTGGATTGGTTCATCTGCACGTGAAAGGTGTCCTAGGTGAGTCATTGGCTATGTAGGAACTAGCTAATGTGGGTGGGGAAGTCCCTCCCCATTTAAGGTGAGCAGGCCTGGATGTCAGAGCTTAGCAGTGCAATGTACAATAGCTAAGCTCTTGTACCCATCCGTAGATGAGTGGATGAAAAATCTGTGGTGTGTTTATACCGTAGGATATGATGCAGCAGTGAAAAAGAAGGATCTCTTATCCTTTGAGACAGCATGGAGGGATCTGGAGAGTATTGTGCTAAGAGAAATAAGCCACTCAGAGAAAGACAGGTATCGTAGAATCTCACTCATATGTGGAATGTAAAGAATGAAATAAACTGATGAGCAAAATAGATCCATGGACATAGAAGCATGGTACAGACTGTGGAATCTCAGAGGGAAGGAAGGTGGGGGTGAGTGGATGGGAAGAGATCAACTAAAGAATATATATATATATATATATATATATATATATACACACATGCATAACCCATGGAACAGACAATAAGGGTGGTGAAGGCCTGAGTGGGAGCAGGGGTGGGCTAAAAGGGGTCCATGGGGAATAAGAGGGGACATCTGTAACGCTTTCAACCATAAATATTATAAAGAAGAATACAGAGAATAAGAGGACATAGCTACTACAGAGTCAGAAGACATAGGAGTAGGGACTTGGGGCCCCTACGAGGCAGGGCCATTGGAGTGAGCTTTCGCCTCCACTTTGAGGTCCCTTTTCTCTGACAGCTGAATCCAGCCCTCCCACTGGCTGACTTCAGACTCCATAAACTCAAGCTTATTTTTTCAGTCCGTGTGGAAAAAGTGAAATGAACAAATGAAGACAGGAGCGAAATTAAAAGATAATTGGAAGTCTATATTGGGCTTCTGCGAACGTGCGTGCATGCCTCCAATCTGGCCTCCAGTGCGGCAGGATAAATGGAGAACTCCTCGGTTGACTCAGGGGGTGGATAAAACAGGCAGAGACAACCGCGTGCCACGCAGATAAACAGCCCGTCTCCCAGTGATTGGCTCCGACTCCATCGGCTGGGGCCTCCCCAGGTTTTCTCTGCCCCGGCTGCCTTTGCCAAAGGCCCATCATGCGGGTTGGGCAGTGAGGCCATGAGTGGTGGGCAGAGACTTGGCCTGGGTTCCTGGAGAAGTGTGGTGTGTGTGCAGAGAGGGGTTGGAGATGTCAGAAAGGGCAGCACATCCATGCATCCATGCACACATGATCCCACATGCACATGTACACTCACATACAAACACATGCATATGCATGCATGAGCGCGAGCGCACACACACACACATGCACGCACACACACTCACATGTATAAGGGAGTGTGGACCTTTCAGTCAACACTTCAACAAACAGGTAGTAGTTTGACCAATAGGGAGACTGAGGTCTAGAGTGAGAAAGAGTCTGTCTAGCTGGGACTAGGAGCCAGGGGGTCTCACTGGGTCCAGGGTGGAGAAAGAGGTCAAGGTTAAAATCCTACTGGTCTGCAGGATAGTTAGTGAGTATTTGGTGGTGGTGACATGTTGGGCAGTGCCCGAGGCTGCATCCCCAGCTGGGTGCACGCCATGTCCACACGGGTGCTTAAAATGCTGAACAATTTCCATTCTGCCCCAGCCCTCTAGCCCGGCTGCCATCCCCCTGCCCTCTCTGTCCTCCCCACAATGTATGAACTACAAGTCAGTGCTTGGAAGAGCACATTCCTCTAACTCTGCACCACTCAGCTCCGGCTCTGCCACACCTGGCCAGGAGGTGAGATGCCGAATATTCCCACCCCGGCTCTGCCTCCCCCCAGGCTCTCCCAGCCTGCTCCTCTAGGGCGACGCTGGCTCGGGACTGAGGACGCCACCTCAGTCAGTTTTCAGAGCCCGCAAAGGTGTGTCAAACCAGATGGTGAATGACACCTGAACAAGGCTCCCATTCACACGAGCTCCATGGATAGCTGCCATGGCCATTGTGGGCACAGTCTCTGACTGGGCACTTCTGATTCTACGGTCCCTGAGGTCAGCATTATCACCCCATTTTATTGATGAGGCTTCCCAGAGGCAAGGTGACCTCGCTGGAGGTCTCACTGCTGGTGAGTGGCACGCAGGTGAGGCTCCAAACAAGTCTCCTCTTTGACCTTGGACCCTGCACCTGCTGCTCACCCTGCTGCCTCAGTGGGAGCACAAAGGGGCCAGCACGGCTCTCCACGGAGACAGGTCACTGCTGGTCCCTTCCCTGCTGGGAGGAGCAGCGGCCTGGGGCAGGCACAGGGAGGAATTCGGAGAGGGCGAGGCATGCTGCAGCCAGCAAAGGGGAGCAGGGGGGGCGGGTGTCTGGCCTGGAAAAGGAGTTGTAAAGAGTTGGAAATGCCAAGGGCATGAAGAAATGTTCTACTTACAATTTTCGCCGCACAGGCCATTAAGAAATGGAATAATGGCATGCGATACGTGCCTGTGAATTTGATGGGGAAATTGAATGTGAAACGATTCGTGGGTGCCGTTTGAGATGGCAGAGTGCATCCTGATTTCTTGCTTCTGGGGTGGAATGAGTTGAAGCAAAGAGAGAATCCTGGGGTTTGAGTATGTGGCATCACCCTCTGCCTGCGTATAGGGAGACAGCTCTCACAGAGGGCTCAGAGCCAACAGTAATGGTGGTAATAATAATAATTAATAATAATAATAAGAGTAATAGCAGCAGCTGATGTTCGCTGGCTGCCCACTCTGTGTCAGACCCTGTGCTCTGCTGAGGCTGCAGGCACCATTTCCATAAATCTCCACAACAGCCCTGCAGGGGAGGTAAGACCCATTCTACAGATGGGGAAACTGAGGCCCAGTCTGTTTTACTCCTAAGCCATTCTCTAAAAACCCTTGCTACGTAAAGAAGTGTCACCTGGAAGTTTGTTAGTATGCAGGATCTCCCAGCCTCAACAGAGCAGAATCCTCATGGCAAGCAGATGCCTACCTGAAGCCCTATAGCCTGGCTGCCCCATCCACCCAAGAATCAACCAGCTGTGTGACCCTGAACACTGTCAAGAGCATGCATGTTCTCTCACTCTGGGTCAGAGAGAGGTCGAGCGTTTGTCTCTGACCCTTGGGCACAACAACCTCCCGGCTGATTCTGGTTATGAAAACAGCCATTGCGCCTCTGCTTCCTTATCTCCAATAGGCGTGATGCCATCCACCGAGGGAGGGGGCTGTTGTCAGAAAGCACATTGGGACGCCTTGGAGAGCCCTCGGTGCGGGTACTTAACGGGAGCGGATGAGTGTTTACAGAACGAATTGGTGGGTGGTGAGAGAAGCCATCATTGCCGAGGGCTGGCCGTGTGCCATGCGCTGGGTCAGTGGTCGGCAAACTGCGGCTCGCCAGCCACATGTGGCTCTTTGGCCCCTTGAGTATGGCTCTTCCACAAAAGAGCACGGCCTGGGCCAGTCTATTTTGAAGAAGTGGCGTTAGAAGAAGTTTAAGTTTAAAAAATTTGGCTCCCAAAAGAAATGGCAATCATTGTACCGTTGATATTTGGCTCTGCTGACTAATGAGTTTGCCGACCACTGCACTGCGTAAGAGCCTCAGAGCAGTTTCTCCCTTAAGGGAATCCTCACAACTTTACCAAGCGGGCACGGGGATCCCTGCTTTAAGAGGAAGAAACTAGGAGGGTTCAATGATTCTCCCAAAGCCTCCCAGCCAGGAAATGGCAGGCCCGAGGCTCAAACCGGGGACCTCGAGGTCTAAAGACCTTCCTCGCAGCTGGCCGTCTCCTCCGCCTGCAGCCACCAGCCCTGAGAGCGCTTCCAGGGACCGCACGCTCCCCCCATCCAGCTCCAGGTTCCACCGAGCCCCATCCAGGAGGCTCAGCTCTCCCCTCCTCTTCCTTAAAGCCGTTCCTCAGCCCCACTGCCGGCTCCAGCCGGTGCTGGGCTCCCCTTGGCCTCTCCCAGCCTGTCCTCCAAGGTCCCTTCCACACCCCGGCCCCATTTGTCACTGTTCCAAACTCTCGTTCTGCTCCAGCCAAGCTCGTCGGTTTACTGTCCCCTCGTCCCCGCCGCTGCACGGGCTATTTCTCCCGCTCACGCAGCTCCTCGTCACGTTTCTGCCCTGCTGTTCGCTTTTGCAAAAACCCCAGATGAAAACTGTGCTTTCTTTACAAGGACGCAAGCAGGGGAGGGGTTCTTCACTCATGCTGGGTCCCGGGCTCCTCGGAGGACCGACTGGGAGTTACGAAAACCTTTCTATCTAGAAAAATGCACACACATCCTATTTCACAGGCAAATTCCAGAAGGCCCAGGCCCTTGGGGTCCTGGTGAAGAACCCCTCAGCTAGGGGAGGGCACACGCCGAGCTTCTGGAAGTTATGTGTCCCATTGGCCATGGGGTAAGAAAGAGGCCCAGCAGAGGGGGACAGCGTGTGCCTGGCTTGCTCCGTGCAAGAAAGGTTTCCTGGCAGTTAAGTTTAGAAAATGCTGCTTTGTGACTTCTGAGCCTCAATTTCTTCTTTTATTTCCTCCCCCCTCCCCAATTTCTTTTATTTATAAAACGGGGCCAATAAAACCTGCTTCTGTGTCAGTTGTCATGGTGACCGGATGCGCTAAGGTGAGGTGAGGACCATCCTGCCTTTGGGTCCCCTCATCTTGTTCTCTTTTCAGGAGACTACCTGGGGGAGACCCTCTCCTGCCCCCCCCCCCCCAACCCCCAGTGGAGAATGGGCGTGACTGCGGTTCCCAGCTGCTCCCCAGACCAGCAGGGAGGGGCTGTGTGAGGGAGTGAGCGCGGGCCTTACTGGGAGAGGCGCCACCTGACTCTTGTTTCTCCCGGAGACAGAGCTGTTCGGCTCCGGAGAGGCAGGGCAGGCTTGCGGTCCACAGCCCTGGGCCTCTCGTGGAGCTAACTCAGCGCAGCCGCCTCGCCGGCCCATTAGAGCCGCTCTGGCCGAGGGCAAATCAATGCTCTGAAAAGAGACAGGTGCGCAGGTGCGGAAGGTGGAGAAAGCAGCCCCAGGTAAGCTGCAGAGAGCCTGAAGAGGGAGGAGAGAGGAGGGAAGGAGGAGGAGACGGAAGGAAGGAGGGAGGAGGAAAGGGAGGCTGGAGGGAGAGCAGCCCGGGAAGCCTGGCTGGGGGCCCGAGACCTGCATCGAGCACCTGCGGCCTCTGCCAGGAGCCTGACCCAGGCTGGTTCTGGGGATGGGGAGACAATGGAGAATGAGCAGCTTTCTTGAGCACCTACTATGTGCCAGCAATGAGGGTAGGAACTCCACATTCTTTGTCATTTAATCCTCATGACAACCCTGTGGCAGGGACAGGCTGTGGTTTAACTAAATCCTGGTTCAGTTTTCTCTTCTGGGCACCCAGGAAAACGGCACTTCCCAGACCCCCTACAGTGCACACGTGTGTGTGTGTGTGTGTGTATGTGCGCCCGTGTGTGTGCACACGTGTGCATGTGTGTCCTAGGAAGGGCAGGCAGAAGTGACTGAGTGGCACTTGGGAGGAGGTGGTGAAGGGCCAATGTGTGGCCTGCTCCCTCGATCCCCACACCGTGGTGACCCCAGAGGCCACATGTCCCAGATGGATGAGGGACCCCCACCACATAAGACCATGACAACAAACTGGTAGTGGCCAAGGCCACTGAGAGTTCAGGGTTTGCGGGCTGCCAATGCCAGTGTAATTTCCTGGCCTGTGTAAGGTCCATGGTAGAAGGGATTGCTCCCATTTTGCAGATGGGAACACTGAGGTCCAGAGAGGCTCAGTTCACTCAGCTAGCAGGCTCAGCCCAGGCGTGGTGTCTTGTGAGACCCACCCCAGCCCTCCAGAAACTCATGGGGTCAGGACCGCATCAGACCCAATCACAATGACACGTGACGGGGGCGTCCATGAGGTGCCATGGAAACAAGAGGACTGGACTGTGAGCTGGAGAGGCCTCTTTCAGTTCAGATCACTGGGAAAGCGAGTCAGCTGCCTGGACACAGCAGCCATCAAGGCTCTGCCCTGAGAGACGTAAGATTCCTTTGTGTGTACCCTGCCCCCTCCACCCCCTCTCCCACCTGCCCTGGGCTCGCAGACAGCGATGAAGATGGAAACACAACACCTGTGAGGATGGAGGACAAAATAAGCAGCATTCAGCCTTCGCCAGCTCACGGGATGAGAACCAAAACCATCGGGCAAAGTGCAGGACCACAGGGGGGGCTCTGAGGGGGCCCAGAGGCTGACAGAATCTTGAATTCTCCACCCGCCGCCCTCTGCACGTCCCCACTAGCAGAGCATACTTCCAGGGTCTTGGAGCTCTGGGACAAAGTTTCAACTCACGGGTGGGGAAACTGAGGCCCAAAGAACAGGAGTCCCTTGCCCAGGAGCACACAGCTATTCCTTGACTCTGCCAGGCCTCAGCCTGGGGCCCTGATTCTGGAGGAAATGGCCCACCGCTGTGCTTGTCCTTTGCTAGCCCGGCAATTCCTCCTGCCTTGAGGGTCCGGCTCAAGCATCCGCTCCTCCATGAACTGCCATGAAGTCTTATCACATGATTAGAACAATGAACAGCGTAACGTTTTGCCCCGCTGTAGCTCGGAGCCTGACCCCAGGCTCACCCCAGTGCCCCTCACCTGGGCACCGACCCCTGCCTTCCCTGCTGCAGAGTTAAAGTCAGGACAGAGGTCGGCAAACTTTGGCTCGAGAGCCACATGCGGCTCTTTGGCCCCTTGAGTGTGGCTCTTCCACAGAATACCAAGGCCTGGGCGAGTCTATGTTGAAGAAGTGGCGTTAGAAGAAGTTTAAGTTTAAAAAATGTGGCTCTCCAAAGAGATTTCAATCGTCCTGTTGACATTTGGCTCTGTGGACTAATGAGTTTGCCGACCACTGGTGGGGCAGGAAGGTGGCCTTGAGCGGCCCAGGTGGCCTCCGAGAACTGGTTTTTCCTGCTCTGACTCTGAGCTGGAGGCTGCACCGTGCCACCCCAGCGTGTCTGGACACTGAGGGTTTAGAAATTGCTCTTTCAGAACCTTCCAGGCCCACATCCTTCCTTACCTCCAGGGCCCGGTGAGGACAAAGGGAGGCCGCTCGGCGGGCTGGCGCCTGATGTCTGTGACAGCTGTGGAGGATACGGGTGGGTAAGAGGCGGCAGGCAGAGCGTGCAGGAGCGTGAGTCAGAGGACTGGACTGGCATGCTGGCTCCTCTGGTAGTTGCTACATGGCTCTGGGTCTGGTACTTCCTGTGCCAGCCTCAGTTTTCCCATATGAGAAATGAGTGCATTGTGTAGATCCTAACACAAAGAACAGTCAATGCAGTGGTGGCCAAGGTTTATATTGACATTGTACGCATGAGGGGAAAGGAGGTGTGTGTGTGTGTGTGTGTGTGTGTGTGTGTGTGTGTGCGCGCGCGCAGGGTGTGGAAGAGCTGGGCTCTTTCTCGGGTTAGAGGCATTGACACATGAAAGAAGTGGGTGGGAAAGAGTCCCAGGTAGATAATCAGGACACCAGGTCCTCATCCGGGCTGCAGCACTAACCTGCTGTGTGTCCCTGAGAATGCTGCACCCCCTCTCTGGGCACAGGGACCTCCATCTACAAAACAAGAACCTGAGTCCAAATAACCTGTAGTGTCCCTACAGCTCCGAGTCTGATTCTGTGGAGAGTGGTTGGATGGTAAGAGAGCGGCAGGCTGATGGCGGTCTGGGCACTGTGCCAGAGTCCGGGGTCTGGAGATGGCCCCTGGCTCTGCCTCTTGCTGCTGTGAGACCTGGGTGGTCCCTTTGTTGGTCCCCAGGGTCTACTTGTCCATCAGGCACAGGAGTCACAGGAGAGCCCAGGGCACTTGGAGGGGCCCATGAAATGATTTCACTTCTTTTTAAAACCAGAAACAAAAATGGATACTATCCATCCAAGGAAGTCATACAACATACTTTTAAATCCTTTTTCATGAGCGAAGGCAAAGTGCCCCAGGCCCTGGAAGTCAGATGTGGCCCAGCTCTCCCATCCGAAGGAGGTGACACCCCCCAAAAATAGTGAGGATCTGGGGGTGAATGCTGTGATAGCTGAGCAGTGACGCCCCCAATGATGTCCACATCTTAACCCTGGAACTTGTGACCATTAGGCCACAGAGCAAAAGGGAATAAAGGCTGTCCAGCTGCCCTCAGAGTAGGGATGACCCCAGACGATCAGGGTGGGCCCAGGGTGGGTCCAAGGTGAGCACAAGGGTCCTTCCAAGTGGACGAGGGAGGCAGGAGTCAGTGCCAGACTGAAGAGATGGGAGAAAGACCGACTGGCCCCTGGGGCCGCTGAAGGAATGTGGCTGAGGATGGGCCCGCCAGCCAAGGAATGTGAGCAGCCTGGAAAATCTAGAAAAATGGAAGGACACGGTTTTCCCATGGTGCCTGTGCAAAGGAAGACAGCCCTGTTGACACCGGGCCTTAGCCCCTGAGACCCGTGTCAGACCCCGATCTCCAGGATGTGAGAGTTTACGTCTGTGTTGTTAAGAGCCACTTTGTCTTGGGTAACTGGGACAGCAGTGGTAGGAAACTAGCAGAGGAGGTGCAGAGAAACAGCAACACTGGAAGGAGCTGGGCCCTAGTATGGCCCCAGCCTCTCTGTGATCAGCTCCCCCCCTCCCCCAGCCCCACCTCCCCAAGCCTGGCACAGAAGGCAGAAGGAGGTCGTACAGGGTCTGAGGGTCAAGGAGGGGCCAGGCTGGGCTGCTCATGTTTTGTTTCTCCTGGTTTGCTCTGTCCCTTTACCCTAGGCTCACTTCTAACTTATGTGAACCAAAGAGCCAGAGCGGCTGGGCAGGAGAAAGAAACAGGATTTATGCTTCAAGCAGAGGACCTAGGCAGCTGGCGATGCCTGTTCCCATTTCGCTCCCTGAGCCCTGATCTCAGCAGTGGGGGCGGGGGGGGGGGGGAAGCACACACCACACCACCCCCCCCCCTCCCCCGCCATCCAGCAGAAAAGGCAGATTGCCCTCAGGCTGATTAGACTCTGAAATTCACCTCCAGGCCTCTGCCCTCCCTGGCTGGGCCTGCAGATAACCCAGTGCAGGTGCTGGTGGACTTGGCGCCCCCAGGAGGATAGAATGTGACCTGCAGCCCAGCTCCTCTGTGAGCACCCCTCCTGCCCTTTGGGCTCCAAGTCCTTGCCTAAGGACAGGCTTCTCATCTGTGTCACTCTCAACAGCAGCAACAACAACAATAAAAAACAATAAACTTCTCCCAGGAATGCTGCCAGCCACTGGGAGGAAACAGGCCTTCCTCAGATATTTATTCTCTCTAGAGGGGAGAAGAGAAGAGGGAGCCATGAGCATAGTTGCTTAGTGTTCAGTCTCTGGGGCCAGAGGGTCTGGGTTCGAATCTTAGTTCGACCACTTGAGACCTCTTACTCTTGGACACACAGATTTTGACTTGGAGGGATGTGCAAAGGTCCTGAGGCAGGAGTCTAACTTATGTGAACCAAAGAGCCAGAGCGGCTGGGCAGGAGAAAGAAACAGGATTTATGCTTCAAGCAGAGGACCTAAAGCAAAACACACTTTAAATAGGTCACGGTAAGCTTCATAGCAGAATGATGGCGACGGGCAGACATGAGCACAAACTGGGAGTCCCCCGCCCTCAGTGCCCCCCCCCCCCCTCTGGTTTGCATAGAGGCTGGGGGAGGTTTCGTCAGGATCAGCCTTAAAAGGGTTCATCAGGGTAACCGTGATATGATCTAGCTCTCCCACAGTACGTGCCAGGCACCAATCCAAACATTTAATTCTCTCAAGAACCCTTTGTACTGGGTGTTCCTTCAGCCAGCAGCCTGCAGATGCAGAAATGAAGGCTTATGGTATTACCCTTTTTGCCCAATGGTAGACAGCTATTAAGTGGCTGAGCTGGGATTTGAACTTGGGACTTCTGGTTCTAGGGCCCTTCCCCAGCAGAGAGACCCGCCAGGCAAAAGTGGGAGCCTGGGAAGGATTCACACACACCACCGACCACATTTATTGTCCATCTCCGGTGGCAAGGCACCCAATGAGGCGTGGGAGGAAGGGTTCCCCAGTGGGAACCCTGCAGCCCCCACCCAGGGCTGGGGGAGGAGCGCTCACTGTGCGGAAGGCAGTGCTGATGGACAGTCCCAGTGCCTCTGAAGACGGGAGAGTTGTGGTTATTTCAGCCTGACATGCCAACCCCATGCTGTGCTCACACATAATGTGAGATGAAGAAGCAGCGGAGGGAAGAGGCTGGGATGGTGTGTATGTGTGTGATTGTGTGCATGCATGTGTATGTGACTATGCATGCACATCTGTATGCATGTGCATATATGTGCATGTGTGCATGTGTCTGTGTTGCATGTGTGCGCATGCATGTGTATGTGTGTGTAGACAGAGGCTGGAGGGACGTGGGAAGACCTGAGCCAGAGCAGGCAGCAGCACGGTGATTTAATCAGTGCCTGCCCGGGGGAGACATGGGCCCCATGGAGCTTGGTTTAATAAGTAAGAGCGTTAGCCTTAGAATCAGCCCCCAATCCTGCATCCACCTCTCACAGGATGTGCTACTTCGGGCATCGCCCCCCAGGCGCTGGCATAGTCTTTTCATCTGAAACACGAGGAAGCCGTGTCTCCGTTAGAGATGGACAGAGGGCCTGGCACATTGCATGGGCTTTGTTCTACAAAATGAGAATGCACGTAAGTAGCTTTGGAGCCCAGAGGGGTGTGGTCTGACTTTTGAATTCTGTCGTGTTATTACTGTTGGTCACGATCAGACCTCTATGAGAATAAAACAAGTTGTCCTGGATTCCTCTTGTATTTGCATATTCCACGCCCAACTTGTCTCCACAAATCCTGTCAACTCCTCAATTCTCCCTCCAAAATATACCCCGCGCTGACCCCTTTCACCTTCACCAGAGTCCACGCTCTCGCCTGAGTGATCTTTGTGAAACGAGATCGTGCAGCCTGTGTCATTCCTGGACAGGATGGGCAGCTGTTGTAGATGGTACAAAGGAGGGAGGGCTGTGACCCGGAGAACACAGAGCCACAATGTGGAAGGCGTCTGGGTGCCTGGCTGACCCTGAAGAATGGAGCCACCAAACCAGGTGATGAGTGAGACAGACAAAAGTTGCCTTTTGTTTGAGCCTCGGCTATGTAGGACCATAGGTGCATGCAAACAAACCTGTATTTAACTAATAATCACCTTATCCAAGAAGGCTTCTGGCCACTCTGTCCCCTCACCTTGCTTTATATTTTCCTTATCACTCCCTGACATTATCTTATATATTGGTTTTGTTATTTATTGTCTGCTTTCTCTCTAGAATGTGAACTTCATGAGGGCAGGACTGGCCTGTTTGCCTCAACTCCTGCTTGACCCCTGGTCCCAGCCACAGGGCTCAGCTCAGAGCTGGGTTCAATGCGTATCTGTGAGTAAACAGAAGATGAGTCCCTACTATGTGCATTATTGTACCTGGTGTTCACATGTCAGATCCTTTGGAAAGTGGCAGAGCTGAGATTTAAACTCAGGACTGGTTTCCTACCAAATGAGCTTCCCTCTTCTTCTCCCCAAAGCGATTAATACACGAGAATGTGACGTTAGTAGAACCAAAGACTCTCACAACCCAACAAAAGACAAAGAACCCAATTAAAACAGGCAAAACGGGTTTTAATTTACATTTCACCAAAGAAGATACATCAATGGCCAATAAGCACATGAAAAGATGCCCAACATCATGAGTTATTAAAGGAAAATTAAAACCACGTGAGAAACCACTTCATGCCCAGGGCGTTGGCTTTAGTAACGAAAAAATAGACACTCGCAAGTGTTGGTGAGGATGTGGAGGAACTGGAGTCCCGCCCACCCTCTCCCCACCACTCCTGCTGGGAATGGAACAAGGTGTGGCAGTTCCTTAGACAGTGAAGCATCACTTTACCATATAACCTAGAAATCTCATGAGAAATGAAAAGCAAGACTTTCACGCAAAGATCTCTATGTGGGTCACTCAAAGATTCATGGTCACATCGTTAGTCATAATGGCCCCAACCTGGAAACAGCCCAAATGTCCATCAAGTGGTTAATGGATAAGCGGAATGTGGGGATAGCCATAGGATGACATCCCACTTGTCAATAAAAAGGAGCATAGTATTCATGCATACCACAGCGCGGAGGGACCTCAAACACACTAAGTGAAAAGCCAGCTACAAAAGGCTTCACGTTGTAGGATTCCATTTATATGAAATGTCCCAAAAAGCAAATCTATAGGCACAGGAAGCAGGTGAGTGGCTGCCTAGGGCTGGGTGTGGGAAGGATAGTGAGTGCTAATGGGCATGCATTTTCTTTTTAGAATGATAGAAATGTTCTAAAATTAGATTGTGGTGATCGTCGAACAACTCTATAAAATTTACTAGAAATCACCGAATTCTACACTTAAAATGGGCGAGCTTTGTAATGTGTCTATTATACTTCAATAAAGCTGTTAAAAATAGATGTGCTTGCAGCCTGTAGCACGTCTTCAAAGGGAAAGAGTTAAATTCGTGGGTAGTGTCTCCAGCATTCTGACAGAGAGGTGACAGAGAGGAGGGTGGCAGGCCCCAATCTCGGGGCCACCGCCGCAGGCTGGGTCCCCACTCTGCCACTTGCTTTGTGAGTCACATAAGCTCTCCCAGCCTCAGTGTCCTCATCTGTAAAGTGGGAGCAACAACACCCACCTCCTAAGGTGCTTTGGGGACTGCAAAGGGGGAAGTGAAAGGCTTAGCAGGTGCCTCACACAGAGATTGGTTCTTGTTATACATCCTGGCCCCTGCTAGGGGAGCCTCAGCCCCACTGGTGAGATCCTATTGGGGGAGGGGGGATGTGATTCACTAAGTCAATGAACTAATTCAGCAATTATCTCCCCAGCCCTCGCCCTCCTGCCAAGGTGAACAAAACCCAGTCTGCACCCTCCAGCGTCTCTGGGTCTAAGAGGGTGACAGTCAACAGTCGTTTGCAAGGCACTTACACTCCTGAGGATGTAGAATAGAACTGAGGGAGAGGGCACCAGCCCATCTGAAGAAGAGCGGTGAGGGTAGGGGATGCTTCAGAGGAGGTGCTGGGGGTGTGGAGCCTCAGAGGACAGCCAGGAGGTGGAGAAGCAAAGGAGAGGTGTGGGCACCCTTGCTGTGGCAGGAGTTGCACTGATCCAGCCCAGCCCACTTCGGCTCCCAAGGAGCATAAGAGAATCTCAGGCCCACGGGTGGGAAGTGATCTTCCAAGGTCATCTCCTCCACCCCCCTGCTTGCTGGGACCTGCACTTCAAAGGCTTCCAGCAGAGGAAGCAGCTGCTCCTTAAGTCAGCTTCCCTTTGAAGACGAAGCTGAGACCACACTCCGTGACTTGCAAAGAGAGTTGCAATCAAGTTTCAGGAGCTCAAGGGCCTTGGGGGAATCGCTCAGGATGCAGGGACCAGGTCCACGTTGGTTGAGGTAGAGATGGCGAGGGAAATCCTGCCCATCTGTCCTGTGCTAGGGCCTCCTCAGCAGTCGCCAGCATCCGGATCTTGGTGGTGGGTGCCCCCACACCCCAGAAATACCCACGGAGTGTAGAGAAGGAAAAGCATTGGTCAATGATTTTGCTAGAGGGCTTCTGTAGGTGCTAGGGGCTGGAAGAGCTCTGAGAATTTAAGTGACTGGCCCCAGGTCACACAACTAGAAAGGTCAAGTTCAGCTCTGCTTACTGCTGAGTTGCTCGCTGCTTCCCACCCCATGCCTGGCATGTCCTGCTTGGATCCAACATCCAAAAGCCAGGTCGATCCCTGACATACCGGCACTGCTGGAGATTCCATATTCACTATCATTTGTTGTATTTTAAAATATGACACTCAAGGCAAGAAAAATTAAAATGGCAACATAAAATAAACATGAGACAAAACACAATTTAAAGAAAAGAAAAGACCCATTTGGCATTTGGGCGGGTTCCACCCGGCTAGACCTTTGCCTCGGCCACAGACCTCCTTGCGCTTGCATAGTTGATGCCATCTTGCACATACCATATTGTGCCCTATTTTTTTCCCTCCTCAAAATTGTCTCATAAACGCTCCCTGTGCTACTTCAAGTTCCTTGCAAACATTTGGCCTCACAGTCTTCATCAATCTGAATGAGTTTGTTTAACCAGCCTCCCGTACTTGGGTATTTAACTCGTTTCCATTTTATTTCTCACTACAGCGTTTTAAACGCCGCCTGACAGGTGAAGGTGGGAGCCGCAGCTCCCTCTGGGTCTGTAATGAGACACACTGACACATCTGTCTCCCGCTCCCCATCCGTCAAGCAGGGAAGGGGGAGGCGGAGGCGACAGCCCAGCGCATGCCAGGAGCTTCCTGGCCTTTTCCCGTTCAGCCTCTTAGAAATCTTGGGCGGTGGGCATGGCTCTCCCTGCTTCATGGTGGGGAAACCCAGGCTTTGGAGGCTAGTAGGCTGGAGCCCATCTTGGTGCCGAGGGAGCCAGGACTCTCACATCAGCCCGACCCCTGGTCCAGCCTCCTCTGTGCCCCAAGCTGCTCTCTCCCGAGCGTGGCCCAGAGGACCCGGGTTCTGTCCAATGAGCGGACTGCTGCCTCTCCCCTCGGATGGTGGCGTAAAAACCCTGCCGCTCTGCTCCTGAGGGGACAGTAGACTAGAAAACTCAGCTGCTAAAAGCAGTGGTTCCCAGGCTTTTGTTTGGGAGCGGGCGAATCATGGGTGTTGGCCTTTACTCTAATGCCCCTCTTGTTGGCACCCTCTTAGAGACTGTTGCCATTCTAGATTAACCTTGAACTTACTCTAATTTATATATTTGTTCACAAAGCAAATGATTTCCAATTTTTTACACCTTACCCCTACCCTTTGTGAAGAGACATAGTTTGGGGAACCCTCCTCGTGAGTCGCAGTACCCAGATTGAGAACAGCTAGTCCAGAACACAGATGAGAACCAGGAAACTACAGAAGACCCTTGAAAATCCCTACTCTGCAGTTCCTGCACGTGGCTCAGAGGAGAGGGCCTCAACCTCCTAATGTGTAGAATAGGCATCTCTCTTGCCGAGTATTGCTGTGAGGGTTAAGCATGGCAATAATAATAATAATAATAATAATAATAATAATAATAATAATAGGTTAAAATAGACTGTGATAGAGAGGAATAATGCTCTTGATCTAGTTGCTTGGCCTTTCTGGGTATAAAGAGACTACATTTCCCAGCATCCCTTGCAGCTAGGTAGGGTCATGTGAGTAATTCTAGCCAATTGAGTGTGAGGAGATATACAGCTTGTCATTTCCAGGCCAAGGCATTTAAAATATATATATATATATATATATATATATATATATATATTTGATTTTTTTTATAGAGAGAAAGGGAGAGGGTTAGACAACTAGAAACATTAATCAGCTGCCTCCTACACACCCCGATGTGCCTGCATCCAAGGTACATGCCCCTGACCAGAATCGAACCTGGGACCCTTCAGTCCACAGGCCTACACTCTTATCCACTGAGCCAAACCGGTCAGGGCCTCCAGGCCAAGGCATTTAAGAGTACATGTGAATTCCCCACACGGTCACTTACCCTCCCACGGAGACTTTGGAAGCCACATGTTGGAACAGCAGCATCATACAGTGGTGGCACCTCCATCCACCTGCCTCTCTGTGCAATTCTAAAGAGTAGCTCCCTGCTCCCTGATATAACATCAGAGAGAAATAAACCTTTGTTAGGTCGAGTCCCTCCGATTCCAGGGTTATATTTGTCACTGCAGCATAACCTACACAATTCCTGACTAATGCACCTCCCAACACAGGGCCTGGCCCAGGGCAGATGCTCCTGCTTTTCCCTCTCCCTCCCTTAGTGACTTAGGTGGGCATAAGCTACAGGCCAATACAGAAAGGGCAGGCATTAGGGAGAAAAGAAATGGTTTTGGCCCCGAGACAGAGCCGTCTGAAAACCCCAGGGGCTGCACACTCCCAAGTTCTGGGTTAAACAAGAAGCAAGGTTTCTCAGCTGATAATCAATAACAGATTGTTGTAACAAAACATCCCCAGAGGGTTCTTTTGCAGGTGATTGTCTAAATTGTCTTCTCAGAAATACTCTTTCCTAACTTCTCTGTAGAGACAGGCTCACTCGAACTCTTTGATTGCTTAATCCACTGCCAGCTGAATGTGCTCTGCCGAGAACGACACAGAATCAAAGCTTTGGGTCCTGGGCTGCTGGCTCTGAGTGTTTGCTTAGGGATTATTCCTCCCAGCGGGTTACAGGGTCTGTGGTGGTTAATTTGATGAGTCCACCAGGCCGGGCCATGGTGCCGGCTATTGGGTCGAACAGGAGTCCACGAATGACTGTGAAGATATTTCATAGACGTGATTACTGGCTACAAGCAGTTATCTTGAAGTACAAGAGATTGCCTTCATTCAATCAGCTGAAGCTTTAACAGCAGAACCTGAAATTTCTTGGAGAAGCAATTCTGCCTCACGATTATAACATGCCCCCCCCCCCCCCTGCCTGAGTGCCCAGCCTGCTGGCTCCCCCCACACACCCTCGCCGGCCCCACAATTGCACAAGCCAGTTCCTCAAAATAAGCCCGTATATCTCTAGCTATCTAGACATCTCTATGTCTCACTGGTTCTGTGGTGGGGGTCTGGAGAACCCCACCGACACAGAGTCCATCTCTCTTGCTCATCTGATTAGTTAGCGGCTGCTTTGAAAACTGTGTTAAGGATTCTGAGACCCCAGCCAAACTCAGGGAGTGAGAGCAAAATGAGTGCAAGTTCCACAGAGCGGAGAACTTCCCTATTTTGTAAATTATTGTACCTCCAGTACCTAGGGCACCATCTACTGACTAACTAGGTGGTACCCTGTGAGGATGAGCACTTTCATTGAATGAATGAATGAATGAATGAATGATCTTTTAGCGATATCGTCCAAGGGAACAGCAACGAGGGAAGGATACCATTGCTGACTCATCTCACAGAGGAGGAAACCGAGGCCCTACGCAGACTCAGTGTCACACAGCTAATGAGCAGGTGGCATATTCAAATGTTAAACGCTCCTTCTGACTTTCTCGCCCCAAACTGTCCGCTATCCTGCCTGACCAGGGCGTTGAAGAGGAACAAGGAGTTCTCTGGAGAAAAGACCGGTCTGCTGGGGAAAGAGGTGCCGTCCTGTATTTGCCAAGAATGACTTTGTGAGTAGAGCGTGGGCCTGAGGACTGAAGGATCACAGGTTCGATTCCGGTCACGGGCCCATATCTTGGTTGCAGGCTCAATCCCCAGCCCCGGTTGGGGTATGTGCAGGAGGCAACCAATGGATGTGTCTCTTTCACATCGATGTTCTCTGTCTCTGTCTCTCTCCCTCCCTCCCACTCTCTGTAAGAATCAGTGGAAGAATTATCCTCCGGTGAGGATCAACAACAACAAAAAGAATGACTTTGGAAAGCGCTTCTAGGGGTCCCAGGGAGACAGGCTTTCTCTCCTGCTTCTGTGCTGGGAACCCTCTGCATTCCAGGAGGGCTTCCTGGCTACGCCCTGCCGGTCAGTCTCACTCCCTCATCTGCTGTGAGTTCCTTTCTAGGAGGACACCACAGAGTAGCAGCAATGGTTACCCACCGAGGGTCACGATGCCTGCCCCCTGTTCCTCCAGCTTTACCCAAATTGGGGCCTGGGTCAGGGAAACCCCGCAGGCCCCTTTGGGAGTATTGGTTGCCTACGTGGGGGTTTCCTGGGTGAGGTGATTTTCAGGGGAGGCTGGCAGTGCCAGGGCTTACCTTAGGGCCTGGCACACAGCCTGACTCTAATGGAGGTTTGTTCAATGACTGAAGAAGGTCCAAGCCAGATGGAGGGAGAACTGAGGCGAGATAGAGATCCCAGTGTCCACCCACAGTCAGCACGGTTCCTGTCCGGTCCAGGCCTGGGCACTGGGGTCCCTGTGTTCATTCTGGACCTCACTGGCCGGCCTGAGCGTTCCAGCTGTTTCCATTCCCTAATGCAGGGCTGGCTTCTTGCTAGCGGATGGCTCCTTGTGCTGCTCTTTTTATCCCCGTGTTCCTGCTGCATTGTGGGCCCGAGAATGGCTGTGTCCAGGCCCTGACATGGGCTTACATTCTGGCTTTGGGGGGCCTGGGCATGCTCATACGTGTTCGAAGGTTCCATGTCTGCATGAAGGAGTGAAGTATAGTAACCTCCATCTCGTGTAAAAACTGCTGTTTGAAATTTTAACCCTGCTTTTTTGACTTCTGTAAACGCTTGCTTGCTTAAATAATAGGGAAAAATAAGAGCACTCCCATTCCAGAGAGGCCATGAACTATGCCCCAGACAGAGTTGTCAGTGCTGGCGCCAGGCCAGGCCTTGAGAAATGGTCTCACCGCCCTGTCCCAGCACACAGGACTTCTCTCTCAGAAGGTCCAGAAGTCTTGTTCCAAATCTGGAAGACAAAGAGCTGAAAAAAGTACAAATAGAGAAGACTTCCACCATGTTGGGGCCCAGAATTTGACAGAGATATTCTACTCTGAGCGCACTAGCGCTAGTGTAATAAAAGACTCCAAATTAATTTGGCTTATTGATAAAGGCTTGCTGATTTACAATATAACAGGAGGAGGAGAGTTATAATGCTTGCTTTGGGAGGTTGCTTAAGGAGTCAGTGAGTTAGTGTATGGAAAGCTCTACAAATTGGGCTGGTATATAGTAAATGCTCAACTAACAGTCACTACCGTTATGGCTGTGGAGTGACTAAGACGATGCTCACAGGTAATTTCATATCACCACCGCCATCTGTGGTTTCCCCACAACCACCTGAGGAGGTAAGCAGACCAGGTACTTAACACCCTGTTTTCAGAAACGTTGAGGCTCAGAGAGGTGAAGTGCCCTTTTCCGGAGAAGCCAACTAAAATGGGTGAACTTTTGCCTCCGAATCCACACTTTCTACCCAGAAGGAGGGATTGTTCCCATGGACCTGGGAGAATGGATGAGAGGTGTGGCAGGGAGCTCCCAATCCTTGGGAGGTGCTAGGAATTCTGGGGTTCTGAGAAGTTCCTCCAGGGACATGAGGAGTGAACTGGGTTGTTGTTGTTTTTAGATGCATCCTGGAATCTCCTTCCCCTTCTCCCCCGCTCCATGTGCGCGGAGCAGGCAGTCTCATTTCGTTATTAGCTGCAGTAAAAGAGGATTAAGGAGTGAAACCCGTGGCAGGAAGAAAGAATCAGCTCATCGAATGCACGTCAAAGCCAAAGAGAAATGACTTGTGGATCCTCCACTGGCTTTGGATTATCTTTGCCTGGATTCCCACCTGCCCACGTGGATTAACTGCATCCCCGTAGACGGTGCACGCGGTTCTGGAAGGGCTGGGGTGGGGGCTGGGCCCGGCGGTGAGGAAAGGTCAGGCCCCATCGGCAGCCAAAATGCCGGTGGGTTTGAGCTGTGGGAGGGACATCAAAGTCCTCTGATGGGGCTCCAGGTGTGGCAGGCAGGGGAGGGCTGATTGGGGGGGACAAGGCCTCTGCTCTGAAAGGCAGGCTGGAGAGAGGAGATGGTGCTAATCAGGCCATGAATTTCGGCTGAACTCCAGGCTGCTGTGCACCAGGAGGTGGGTGTGTGGAGGGGGTAGGGGGGTGAGAGAGTTGGGGGGGCGGGGGCGGCTGCAGAGGGAGGACCGTGGTGGGGAAGGAAGAAGCTCTCAGAGCAGAAGACAACCCTCCCACCCCGTGGGGAATCCACTGACAGCCCAGGGACTCAGGTGGTGCGAAGAGCTAGTGCTTTTGCTGTTGTTGATTCACTCCCTTTCTCACAAGTGCCTGTTTATTTGTGACAATGTGGCAGGCTGTGTGTAAGGCGCTGAAGATACAAGAGTAAACAGGAGAGAAATGGTCACCTCTGTTGTCAGGGACGAGTACACAGTTACTTACATGTTGTTACACCAGATGGGTTTTCACCCTAAACATGACGCGTGGGGGCACAGGACAGTGACGGCTCTGGGCAAAGGTAGTCAGGGAGGGCTTCCTGGAGGAAGTAATGTGCACACTTAGACCTCGAGGATGACATGGATAATAATAATCATATAGCAAATTTCCCATAAGCCTTTACTATCTGTCCTAATGCTGCTGCACTGTGGGCCTGAGAATGGCGGTGTCCAGGCCCTGATATGGGCTCAAAGTCTGGCTCTCGGGGATCTGGGCATGCTCAGTAAGTGCCCTAAGGCTCTGCATGTGAATTTTCTCACTTCTACAAAAACTTGAATGTTACCTTTGATTCTCAGACAAGAAAATCAAAGCAGGTGGAGGCAGCTTGCCAGGGTCACAAACTAGGAAGCAGGGGATGCAGAAGAAGTTAAGGCTGGGGAGAGAGGGAGGAAAAGCAGGGATGTGGCGCGTTAAGCAGAGACCATGGCTTGTGCCACACCGGGGAGGTGACGGGGACAGGGCTGGAAGAAATGGCTCCCACTTTAAACAAACAAAAAATAAAAATTAAAAAATTAAAAAAAGGGGCTCCAGTCTCAAGGGTGGGAGGCCCATACACTGCTGACCTATGAACTTCATCCCTTGCTGCTGTGGGCTGCCGTCCTGGCACTGGAGACCCACAAAGAGCCTGAATTGCTTAAAAATGGCTTTTCCGTTGCTGAGCTGAGCTGGGACCCTTTGGCCTTGACATTGCTGAGACTGGGCCTTGGCGGAGGTGGCTGTCCTATCTGGGTCATGCACCTCAGCCAGCAGCGCTGCCTTCCCGACCTTGAATGGGGGAAGCGCAGGAAGCAAATTCCCTGAAGGCTGCCCGCACCATCCCTGTGTCCCTGTGGTGGGTGGAGTTCTGACAGCTCTGAGGGGGGTCCAATATGGTCTGTGACACCCTGACCCCTCAACCCCCAAACACACACACACAAAGCAAGCCTGGCCCCAGCTTCCCGTGTGTGCTAAGAGGCTGTCCCAGGAGCCCATGTCTTCCTCTGAGGGTGGGTTAAGATGAGGACCCCAGACCAATGTTGGGGGCGGGGTTGGGGGAGGTTGAAAACCTTGGTGAGTCCGTTTGATGGCCAGGGCTGGGACTAGGGTGAGGCCAGCAGGCATCTCGGGCGCCCCTCCTGAGCAATCCCTGACATTGTCGGTGCCCGCTGACTAGGCCATCCGTTCCCTAAGACGGTTGGTGATTTTAAGTGTAGATTTGATTATTATTTAGGCACGGTGAGGCCAGCAGACCAGGAAATGACGGCCATGGAGAGATGGCAGTGACAGCTCCCCGGAGGAGGAGGAGGAAGGGTGCACCCTGCAGAGTCAGCTGGTGCAGAAAGGGCCAGGGAACAGTGGACACAGAGGGAACCTGTGTTGTGGTTTTGTGGGAAGGAGTGAGGCCGGAAGAGCAGGCTAAGCAGGTTTAGGACTGACTGCTTTGAATAACCCCAGGGCTCTGGAGTGCAGGCCACGCCCGTGGGCGCCTGGCCCCTGGCCCAGGGACAGTCAGGCAGAGCTGACATGAGAAGGCTCCCTCTCCGGGGAGGCGGCTGGGGCTGGGGCCCTGGGCAGGCTGGGCTGCAGGTGAAAGGCGCCCTGGAAGAAGGGCAGCTACTGGCTCCCTCTAGGAACCAGCCAGCCCTGGGAGGACCTCTCTCCCCCGCCAGCAAGGCCCCCACATGCCAAAGCATCACGCAAACAATAAACCGAACAAAGGAGTACAACGTGGCTAATGCACTCTCTGAGCCGGGCAGCGCTTGCCTGTCTGGAGAGGTTGAGAAGGCAGAAGAGACATGTCTGTGCTCTGGAAGCACCTGTCAAGCAAGGCACTTGGCAGTCTCCAAGCAGGAATTAAGCTGAGTGCGGCTCAGAGGGGACGGAGGCAAGCAGCGGCCCCAAGGGGAAACCGAGGCACCAAGCGGTCTTGGGCTGCTGCTTCTGGCTGGTCGCAGCTCGGCGCCCTCTCACAGCGTGATGCTGGCTATCAGCCTGTGCTTCCGAACCCGAGACTCAGGGCAGTTCGGGGCCATGGCTCCGGAGTCTGGACCATGTCACCCAGGTCCAATTTTTATCTCTGCCCCTTGTTAGCTCTGGGACCTTGAGCAAGTCACCAACCCTCTCTGGGCAGCAGTTTCCTCATCTGTAAAGTGGGTATAATGACAGTGTCAAGCGGACAGGTCACTGTAATGACCACGTTACAACTCGGCATTTAATGCACAGACAGCTCTTAGCCACGCCGGTGATTACAGCTGAGCCGGCATCCATGCCTGCACTGCCTGACTGGGGGCTGGTGAGAGTTCAGTGAGGCCCCCAGGCGCAGAGCAGGCAGCCAACGCATGTTAACCAACCTGATGGTTATCACAGTTAGACTTTACAGTTATTGTTGCCATGGCAACAATGGACGTGGTCGGTTCCCCTCCCTCAGTCATCCACCATGTTAGTGACCGTGGGTGCGGCTGTTGGCCTCTAAATAGGAAGACAAGGTAGGTGGGGTCAAGCTCAGTGGGTGGTGCCCTGGCCTCTCCCACAGCAGGAACCACCTCAGGATCAGAGCTCACCCCCGCCCTCGGAAAGGAAGGAGGGAGGGAGACAGGCGGCAGGTGGAAAGGGCGGGCTGGGACTCGGGCTCAGGTCCAGCCCTTCATGCAGACGCACAGGGCTGGCGGCCTTGGCATTGGCACGTAGCCTCTCCTCTGTGTTCTCTTCCTCTTCCTTTCCACAATACCTCTTTTAAGTGTATTAACTTTATCTGGCCGAAACCGGTTTTGCTCAGTGGGTAGAGCATCGGCCTGTGGACTGAAGGGTCCGGTTAGGGGCATGAAGCTTGGTTGCATCCCCAGTGGGGGGTGTGCAGGAGGCAGTTGATCGGTATTTCTCTCTCATCGATGTTTCTAACTCTCTGTTCCTCTCTCTTCCTCTCTGTAAAAAAAAAAAAAAATCAATAAAATATATTTTAAAAAAACTTTATTTGTTTGCAAAGTGTATATTTTCTCAATTTTAAAAATCCAAGCAAGATAGAGGAAAGGAAAACTATTTTCTGGAGCCCCATCACCCAGAAAAAGGGACCAGTCCGGACTTTCTGTTTTGCCTGCACACACACACACACACACACACACACACACACACACAGTAAGCACTCTGTTTTGCCGTTTGCTTCTTTCACTCTCCAGTATCGGTGAGCACCCACATGTGTCATCCTGTTTCATGTCAGCACTGTGCTTTTTGGCCACACCGTCATCTATTTCATCAATCTTTGATCAATAGACATGAAGCTGTTTCCGTTTTTTTTTTTTTTTTCTACTAGAAATAATGCTCATTAAGTATTTTGTACCTACAACTTTTCCCACTTGGTTTGGCACTGATTCTTAGGAGCAGAAATCCAGAGTCCATTTGGCCTGTTCATCCATTCATCCACTCATCCATTCATTCTCTCACCCACTCATCCACTCATTCATTTCTTCTTTAACGCGGCTGGGCATCCAGGCCATGCCAAACACTTCCCGAGGTGCTGGAGTCACAACTGCGAAAAAGCAGGCCGAGGCTGCGGGTAACGGGCCGCACGCAAAGCAAATGATCTAGAACATGGCATTCGACATACATTGTCAAATTTGTCTCCTCCATAAAGCCGGTGCCCATTTCTGTGTCTACCAACAGTGACAGAGGGTGCCACTCCCCCCGGAGCCCTTGTCACAGTGAGACTGCGTTAGTCGCCCCCCATAGCTCGGGAGCTGAAGCAAATGGCAGATCCTCACTAACTTTGTCTGACGACTCCCAGTTACTGAGCATTTACTTGGGTGCCAATTACATGCCCCTTTTAAAGCTGCCATTGACGGCGTAGCAGGCACCGGTCCATGCGAGGCAGGTGCCATTACGATCCCGGTTTTACAGACGGGGAAACCAAGGCCCCGGGCTGCAGGGCTGGGCAGTGAGGGGCAGGGACTGGAACCCAGGACTCTTGGTCTCAGGAGTTTAAAGACCAAACCACCCATGAAGTATCTCTTCCCGAGCTGCACAGTTGCCTAGTTCTTTGTTAGTCGATTTCTATGCATGCCCCTCATTTCCTTATTGATGCAGAACCTTCCAGGCCCTCCCAATTCTCATCAGTAAATGAGGATAACAGTATCCACCTGGCCTGTGAACAAATGCTGGGGACGGAAGGGAGATGAAAGAGGGAACACATGGCCCAGCGCCTGGCACACAAGAGCCCAGCACATGCTTTTTGGAGAAAGAAAAAGACAGATAATGCATCCAATGTGCTCCGTCAGCAAGTGTCTGTGCCAGCGGGGGTTACCGCTCAGCCGGGAGAGAGGGGACACGGGGGCCTTCCTGGGAGGCAGGTGTGAGGCTGGATCTCTGCCTTTGGTTCTGCCCGTGGGCTGGGCGGTTGGAGTTGGGCCACCTGGGGTGGATATCTGCCTCCCAAAAAGGAGAAGCTTTGGCCAGGCAGCAGATCCCGATGCCCAGGACCTTGGCATCAGGGTGGCACCGGGGCCGAGGCATTTCTGCATGTATAGACAGGGCATGTAGAGCTAGGGGCTCCAGGAATGGGGACCGAGACCTCGCCGTGACGGGTTGCTAAGACAGTGGACTCGGAGTGGGGACCAGAGCTGGGTGCAGTCACAGCTCCATTACTTACAGGAGCCAGGAAGACGCCAGTGAAGGGACAGATGGGGCAGACCCTCTGCTTGCTTCCTCCATGGAGGATGAGGAGAGAGAGAGGAGAGACCAGGGTCTGGGAGATCAGCCAGAGAGCTCAGGCCCAGACAATGGGGCGAAAAGGCTGGAAGAGAGAGTTTCAAGGCGTAGAACCAACGGGAGTTGTGATGGAGGAGGAAAGGGCAGATGTTCAGGTTCAGGCCTTGGGCACGGAGGGAAGGTGAGCTGATCTGAGGTAGGGGCCCAGGGTATTGGGGAGGACACAAGAGACCCGAGTGAGAGGAGCCACAGGGCTGTTGCTTGGGTGTGGGCAGTGAGGAAGCAAGGCCCGGAAAGACTCTCAGCAGCTGGCCTTGCTGACTGGCTAGAGCAGGACCTGGGTGAGGTGGGATGGGAGGGAGCTGGGCGAGGCAGGTGAGAGGTAGGAGGTGGGAGGGGCTTCAGTGTTGGACTTTGAACCGGATGTGCCTAAGGGAACATCCAGGTGGAGGTGTCAGCTCTTGAAAGCCAGTTATTTCCTGGACTATTGGGACTTCTTCTTCCTCCCTCTCCCCCCTGGGGGGCGTGGTTTGGGGGAAACTCCTGATATTAATCAGAGCTCCTGAAATGGTCAGAAAGGGCAGAGGGGCTTTCTACAATGGGTCCAGACAAAAATGACTCAAGCAGGAGATAGGAGTGTTGCCAGGCTATGCCCTCTTCCCCGGATCACACAGAGAACCCCACAACTGTTGGCCTGGAGCCCCCTGCACCCCGCTCCTGATGTGCAGAAGTTCTGTCCTGCTGGGAGGTGAAGGGGGGAGGGGAGAAAGCCACAGCTGTGGGGGAGAGAACTTCTCTGGGGGCTGAGAGGGGTGGATGGGAGATGAACAGGGCTGCTGATAAGGCTGGGGACTAACTTTTGGGTCACCTTGAATAGACCACGAGAGACTTTGGTAAAGAATGCAATTACTTTAATGATCTCAGCTGCTAATGTGAGGTTTTGGAGTGAAGATAGCTCTGAGGTTGGGCCAGGGAAGGAACACAAACAAGAGCCATTGTAATTATAACCGCCTTCAGTTTTTGAAGGTTTTTGGCACCAGACTGTTGGCACCAGTTTGGGACCAGACTGCCTTTGGATTCATCTTATTTCTATCTCTTACCTGTTACACCTCAGTTTCCTCAACTAAGAAATGGAAGGGGTAATAACTTCTGATGATCTACTGCTGTGTACGAAGCATCCCCAAACTCTAAGGCACGGAGCATCCACTCTTTTATGATGCTCTGGATTCCTTAGGGTAGGAATTTGCATGGACCAGGAAGGGGATAGTTTGTCTCTGAGCTCTGAGCTGGAAAGAGGTGAGGCGGAGAGTGGGTTGGATTCTCTGGGACTGCTGGCTGCAGCACCCCCAGGGGGCTTCTCCAGTAGATCTGCTTCTGTAGATCCCTTCACCCCTTGCCCTCCCTCTCATAGCAGGCATCCTGCCCTGCTTGGCTACTCCAAACCTGGAGCAGCTGGGTGGCCGCCATCTTTGTCCTAATTTGCATATTCCCTCCTGATTGGCTGATGGGTGTAGCAGAGTGATGGTTAATTCTCCGTGTAGCTTGAGCTTCCTTGCAGCATGATGGCCTCAGTATAGTTAGAGTCACCCATGGAGAGTTAGGGTTCCAAGAGTGAGTGTTCTCACCAGCAAGGCAGAAAGTGCTGCTTCTTTGCTGATCCAATCTTGAAAGTCACACAGCATCACTTTCCACTGCATCCCATTGGTTGACATACAACCCATCCTTGGACAATGCCAGGGTTAGGGGCACCTAGCTACTGTGCCTTCGAAAAGCCACACGTTACTGGGGGCCCACCACAGGCTCGATGGCCCTTGGACAATGTGGGTTGGAACTGCTTAGGTCAATTGAAAACATCCTCATCGGAGCAGACCCTTGCTGTTCAAACCCGTGCTGCTCACGGGCCAGCTGTGGTTACAAGCCCGCCCAGACCCAAGGGGGAGCGGGGACGTAGACCTGCCTTCTGGTGGGGTGAACGTGAACGTCAAAGAATGTGGGGTCAAGTTTTATCGCAGCCACTAGTCCTGCCCTCCCAGAGCTGTTGTGAGGATTGAGTGAATTAGTGCATGTATGGAAAGCATGCGGGGCAGGTCCTGGCAGCAGGTACATGCTCAGGGAACCGCCATGGTGATGATCGTCAGTGTAGTTGTTGGCAGACGCCCTGGTCTGCGCAGAGGGGGGCAGGCCAGGTGTTGGGTGCTGGGTCTGTCTGCTTCCTCTAGCCTGATGACCCCAGTGCCCAGTGGTCTTTCCTGATGCTCCCCGATGGGTAGCCATGTTTGGTATTGTTCTCCCCATTCCCCCCGCCCCCAGCCCTGAGGCAGAGATGCCCTGGGAACCTTTCCTGGTGAATGCGCTCCATTCCAGGAGCACCCTCAGATCTGCACCCTTGTCCTTACTAATTTCCTGTCAATAAAACCCAGCGTCATTAGCCCTTCTCCACCAGGTGATGGCGCCACTCCAGCTCCAGCCAATGAAGACTCCTCCGGCGGCTGCTCTTGGGGGTGCACTCAGTCATTTGCTCGGGCCTCCCTGACTACGAGAGGACAGGGCGCTCAGGCCCTGACCGGGCCTCCTGCTGCTGGGGTCCAGGGGGCCCCATTCTCACCCCGATTCTCCTGCTGGAGACCCAGGTCCTGACAGGGACCCGCAGCAGGCAGTGGGTTCCTGTTATGAGCTCTGTGGGAGCCCATGAGCTGGGTGACGCTGGACAGCTCCTTCTCCCTCCCCAGTCTCAGTTTCCCCAGCTGTGAAAGGGAGAGAGCACTGTCTGCCTGGGGAGCTTGCTGAAAATGCAGATGGCTGGTTCTCACCTTGTACCCAGGGAATCAGCCTCCTCTTGCCCCGGAGATGGGGTGGGAGTGCAGGAACGGGGAGGGGGAGTAAAGAAGCAAACTCACTCACCTGGGCCAGCACCATGGGGTGCAGGTCCTGCTACGGTAGCTCCAGAGCTGAGGGTGCCCTGGTCCTGCCCTCCGCAGGGAGCTGAGAGTTGTGTGTGAATAATGACCACGGCTAGAAATCAATATATGTCAGGTCAGAGTATAAAAATACAGGCTTGATTGTTGAATCACTCACTTAGAGCAGGATGATTTTATGGAGTGTAAATTATCCCGTATAATAAAGAGCTAACACGCTAATTAGTCTGGACAGCAGAACGACCTCCCGGAGGACCTTCCAGAAGGACCAGTGGAGGGGTGGGGGAGGGGAGGCATGAGACAGCTGGGGCCATGAAGGCCTACTCTTGCACGAATTCTGTGTATTGGGCCTCCAGTACCTCAATAAAGCTCTTAAAATACAGCCCAAACCAAAACCAATTAGCAAAGGCTCCAGTGGCCTTTCAGAATAGGAAACACTTGTGATAGCCGGGGGCATGGTGATCGTGGAAGGCTTCCCGGAAGAGGTGGCATTTGCCATGGACCCCCAGGAGTGCGGAGGATTTGGACACGGGAGGTGATGGGGAGCAGGGACACTGGGCAGTGGGCCCCGTGGGAAAAGCCTGGGTTTGAAAGTCACATTCTGCTATGCTCAGGCTAGGCTGTGTGACCTTCGGCTTTACCTCTCTGAGTCCCAACTTCCCTCCTTTGTAAAATAGGAAGGAAAGGTCTTTGGGAATGTCCAGAACAATGCACAAAGCACCTGACACCAAGCGGGCAGATTTCAGGGGCAAGCGAGGCAGAGCCAGGGGCTCGCGTGAAGGTCCTTCATTTATTCAGCGAACGTTCCCGCGATGGCTGCGTGCATAGCCGCACTGAGCTCACATCCTAATGGGCACTCACCACAGAGGCCACATGGAGGAGCGCTAGCTGGGGGCGCAGGGGTTTGTGGGGCAGAGGGAGGGGCTAATGTGTGGGAGAAGTTGGGGTTTAGAGGAGACCTAAAACGCTGTGATTTCTCTCAGCTTGTACAGGGAGCAGAGTCTGGAGTAGAGGAACATTGTAATTAGCTCAAGTGCACACCTTCCCCCTTTCTGCCCTTCCTCCCTTCTCTCTCTTTCTCTCCCTTCCTCCCTCCTTTTCTCCCTCCCTCCCTCTCTCCTAAAATGTCCCTGTGCTGACCCTGAGGTTACCAGACAGAGTCTGTCTTCATGACGCTCCCCAGGCAGACTTTAATCAAACGCTTCCCTCACAGACATGTGAAATTTGCGAAATTGCACTCTGATTAGCAGTGAGAGGAGAGGGGCCTGGCGCTATGAGAATTCATGAGAAGAGGGCTAACCTCATCAAGAGGGTCAGGACAACTTTTGGCAGACATGGCACTCGGCAAGACAGGAAGGGTGAACATGGGTGCAGAGGAAAGGAGGGTGGGACACGGAGGCACCGTGCGGGCCCCATGTCACCCTAGGGTGGGACCGTCAAGGTGGACATGAGGGTCCAGATGGCAGGTGCATGACAGGGGTCAGGGCTGGAGGGGACAGGGCACAGGGCTGGAGGGGACAGGGCACAGGGTTGGAGGGTGACAGGGGACAGGGCACAGGGTTGGGGGGGACAGGGCACAGGGTTGGAGGGTGACAGGGGACAGGGCACAGGGCTGGAGGGGACAGGGCACAGGGTTGGAGGGTGACAGGGGACAGGGCACAGGGTTGGGGGGGACAGGGGACAGGGCTGGAGGAGTTGGGGGATCCCACTCTGGAGGCCACGGGTGGGCTTACCCTGAGAGCACCGGGAGATCTTGGCGGGTTTTTGGCAGGAGGAGGATGTGATCAGAGAGTCAGTGAAGACCACTAATGAGGTGGGGAGAGTAGGGCTAAGGGGTCCGGAGGGAAGCCATATCTTAGCCAGGAGTCAATCAAAAGTAGCACAGAGATGAGGACTTGGGGGCTGGTAGTTTATGGGGAGCATGTGTGATAAACGAGAATGGGTTTGAATTACTGGGATCTGCTCTAGGCAATGGGACTCCATCCTGCTGGCACCCCGGGGGAATCCAGCACAGACCCTCCAGGACAGCCTACCCACCCCCCAGGGGAGGCTGGGACCTCATCCATCAGGTCTTCCCAAACTTCAGTGTTGAGCTAGAGCTAGGGTACCCCCACATCAGATAGCCTCAGGGCCACTGGAGAACCACAGGCTTGATTCTCCAAGTCAGAATTCAGCGAATCAAGCCGCATTGGAAGTGCCCATTCCAATCTCAGGTGGAATCAAGGAGGGCCCATGAGGTGAGGCTGGAGCCCGGAAGTACCGGCTGCCTGTGAGGAGGCGACTGACGTCACCCCGGTGAGAGAGGAACCGGTCTGGACCAGGGCGGGCTCAGGGAGGCAAGGATGTGGGTGCCCAAGACTTACCTCAGCAGGTCTTGGTGATGGATGTGGCTGAGGGTGATGCTTTCCCATTCACTAAGGCAGAATCTTGGGGCAGGACCAGGGATACAGGTGGGGAGGACGGGCGCCTGGGAGGTCACTCTCAGTTGGAGGTGACTCTGAGCCATCCCCCAGGATGTCCCGAGAAAGCAGTCTGGGGAGAGGTCCAGATGGAGGCATTAATGTGTGAGTCATCGAAGTCCAGGTGGTGATGGGGCCACGGGTGAGCATGAGATCACCTGGGGAGAGAGAGAGCTGCAGGGCTAGGCCAGGCTCCCAGAGCCGCCCTGCCCCACCCCACCCCGCCCTATGGCGGCCACCTGCAGCCCCTTCCCTCCATGCCCACATCATGGGAGGCAGTGACAGGTGGGCACTTGTGATCCTAATTGAGTTTAATTGTCTCCTCCCAGGTACGCTAAACCCTTTTCAAAGTCCCCTGAAATTAGGGCGCATCGATAACACCACTCCTTGGGGTTTTAATCTGTGTCCTCCCCAAGAACGGCGATTAATTTTTTACGAGCTAATCATCTCTTCGAGGCGGGCTGTCAGCAGAGGCCCCATCATCGCTCATCAATAATGAAGTGATCCCAGCGCCTGCCTCTCCCACGGCCTCCTGCATAATTCACCAGGAGGGCTTCAAACAAGAAAGCCCGGGGGCTGGGCCTCTTAATTGGTGTCCTTGTAATTATCCTCCAGGCTGGGCGGGGCGGGCCAGGCAGGAGGGGCGGGCAGGGGGGGGGGCATAAGGACTGATGGATGAGCCCACCTCTGCCACCCTGATTCAATATGCCCTCCCCTGCCTCTTCCATCAGCATGACTTCTCCTTGGAACATCTCACCTATATGCTTCTCCCTGTTCCCCCTCCCCCCCCCCCCCTTCCTCCTTCCTGTCTTTCTTGACATTGTCAAGAAAAGTCCACAGCTAAAGTCCCATGCAAAGCTTTGGGCTCCATTTGACAGACGAGTAAACTAAGGCCCGTGGAGGAAAAGCAGCTCACGCAAGGTCACAGAGCCCGTAGGTGGCGTTCAGAGCTAGACCCAGTTTGGGGTCTCCCAGACCTCAGGCCCGGGGGGTGGATGGGCCGCCCCATCCCTCCCCTGAGTGTCTCTATACGTGGGGGCTGAAGAGGAATTTGGTATTTCCTTCTCCATCAACCCCGCAGGCGTTCCCTGGGGATGTGCTGCCCCTGTGCACAGCTGGCCCTGAGTCCTGGCACCCTTTGTGGTCAGTCTCTGAGGCCAAAGGTCAAGAGCACACAGAGATGGCGTGGGCTGGAAGTGGAGAGACAGAGGAGAAACGGGACTGAACCGCTTGCCTTCTCTCCCCTCTTGGTGCCAAGAAGGGACTGTGTCCTCTGGCCAATCAGACAGATTCCAGAAACACGGGAGCCCTGAGCCAAAGCCTGGTGAGGGTCAGTAGCAAAGACAGCATTGAGGGAAGGGTCTTCCCGGACCCCACTTAGCTGTCAGCCTCTGGAACTGGGTCCAGGGCTCTCTGTGCCTTCTCTAGCCTGGGAAGGAAGACCCCTCCTTGGGGACCCCTACCTCTCTGGGTTCCAAGGGCTCCCCAGTTCTCCGTAAGTGGGCCCCAAATCTGGGCCTCTGCCCTGACCTTGTGCTGAAGCAGTGGCCAGGCCTGCTCCCTGAGGGCCCAGCTCTGCATGTCAAAAACTTTATCCATCCCTTTCCCAGCACCCTCCCCCCCCACACCCTCATCCCTTTGTCCCATTTATCCATCATTGCTCGGTGACCAATGGTCCTGGCTTGCCGATAACGAGAGTTTCCAGGGACACAAGATTTTGTTTTAAAGCCGGAGAGTCCTGAGCTAACCAGGATGAGTTGGTCACCTGAGCATCCCCTGCACACCAGACACCCAGATGGGAGGTGTGAGCATCAGAGAGCAGCAGTGCTGGGGGTGGGGCCAGCTCCACCTTCCCCCCACCCCCACCCCTGCCCGGTGACCTTGGGAATGGTCCCTAAGGTCTCTGAGCCACAGCTGGCTCCTCTGGAACAGAGTAATAGTAATAAAGACCAACACGATTGCTCTGAGGAGGGAGTGAGTTCCCTATGAAGCCTGACTCAGCACAGCATCCGGCTCCTACATGGTCTCTCTCCTGACCATAGGTCCCAGCTCCCCCTTCCCCACCCGCCACACTGCTGCCAAATGCTGTCAAATTCATCGCTTTCCATCTCTGGAAAAATACAGCCCCTGCTTCCCGGCCCTCCAGCCGGCCACAGATGACCTTTGCCCCCTCCTGCAACTTCTCCTGTGGGTACCCCCCAGGGTCAGCCTGGCAGGACACCTGCCTAGTTCCTGACTCTGCCTTAGACGCTCCAGTTGTTCCCTCTCCTGACCTGCCCTCCTGCCCACTGCTGAGGCCCAGGGCAAGGGCTGCCTATTGCCAGGAGCTGACCCTGATTTCACACCCGGATCAAATCCGGGTCCCCTAGAACCCCCCTCTCCCCCCATATGTAGTCTGTACCTCTCTTGAGGCACCCCCACTTTCTAAGTGTGATGAATAGTAATGGTTGCCAATACTGCATGTGTGAAGTTCTTTCTGTGCACCAGACACTGTTCCCAGTTTGGAGGCTTTATATTCACTCGCTTAATCCCCAGATCTAAGACACTCGGAGGTGGATGAGGTTACTATGTCCATGTTAAGCCTAGAAGCAGCAGCAGCAGAGAGAACATTACTTACCAGAGGCCACACAGGAGCTGGCTGGATGGCAGGGTCCGGAGTGGTGGTCAAGAGCTTAACTTTGGGAGTCAGACAAACTTGGGTTCAAATGCAGACGCAGGAATGGTCTCCTTGAGTGACTTCTGCAGCCTTCTTACCTCCCGGGGTCTCAGCTTGTCCTTCAACAATGGGGATCCCAAAGCGTACCTTCTAGAACCTTGCAAGGATGAAATGGCATGCTCTCTGCCTGGCACATAGTAGATGCTCAATAAAATGGCCCCTTTGCTATTAGCTTGATTGTTGTGATAGGTTTTTACTTGCTTTCAACTCAAGGATGATTTCCTGGCCCCTACCCTTTTGTTCTGAGGACTCAGGTGGCCTTCCTGGGGTTCCAGAGCCCTGGGAAGGCTCAGTCCTGGCTCCTGGATTTCCCAGCCATGCGCGATCTTGACAAGGTCTTGCAGCCACAGACAGGGCTGGAGGTTAACACCTGCATGCCAACCCAGGTAATGGGGGCCGCTGCAGCTGAAGGGAGGCAGGGTACTGACTCAGAGTCCATTACTTGGGCCCCTGTCCCCAGTCTTCCCAGGCCTGGCTCCAGCAGGTGCCTGCAGCACCCAATTAAATGGGGGCCCAGAGATGGCCCAGCTGAGCAGAAGAAACGGGACCACGGTGACTTTAATACCGTTAGGATCCTGATCTCTGGTTCCAGGGGCGACAACGCTGCATTTGCATTTAAATGGAAGTCTGTAAATCTTTATTTCCCAGCCACAGAGGCCTCCTGGTTAGATGAACCCCCTGGAGCCCTGGGGCTTGGTGCCTCTTAAATCCACAGCAGAGACAATGATCAAATGAGGGGTGTTTGGGCAGGGGGCTCTTCGCTCACCTCCTGGGCCAGCCCTGCTTGGAGGCGGGGCTGACTGTCACTTGTTCTCCAGGGACCTGGGTAGGAGATACCCACCACCCCTGCCGGGATGGCATCCAGGATTGCTTAAAAGCAGTGGTCACCTGACCCTCCTGCAGCCTTCCCCCTTCACTGATAAGCATGACTGTGATATGGATTGGAAACGCCGCGCACTCCCCCCCCCCCCCCCCCCCGGGCCGTGGGCAGGTAGGTCACACAACTGTTCTGGGCGGCACCACTTCTAACTAGAACATATAGTATGGAGCCTAATGAGATGATATATATGATATATATATATTAGTAGATACTCCGATGGCCCAGCTCATATTGAGTAAGGTAAATGGCCAGCGGATGCCGTTGCTGATGTTGCCATTATGGTCACCATCCTCTGGTTGAAAGCCTCTCGGGGACTGAAGACACGAGAAGGAGCAGTGGGCTCAGAAGAGCTATCCAACAAGTCAAAGCTATGGCTTGGACGTGTGCAATAGAATTCAGGGACGTTGTCCAGCTTAGTAGTTACAGACACCGTCCTTGGCATTAGAAAGACCTGGATTTGAACCCAAGCCTTTCCCTTGATTAATGATGTGAACTTGCCACAGTTATGGGTTTCTCTAAACCCAGTTCCTTCTTCTTTGAAGCGAGGAGGAGAGCTATGCCCACGTGCATAATAGTAGGATCTGGAGCAGCCGACACAGAGCAAGGGCTCAATAAGCTGGGGGCTTATTGAGTAAGTTGGTTCTCCGGCTCCGGATGAACGAAGGAACCACATTCCCTGTGTCTCCAGCAAACGGAGTGCACATTTCCATTCTCTCACTTGTAACCAGGGAGGATCCTCTTGTCATACATAGGGTTGCTGTGAAGATTAAGTGACCCGTTCAGGCAGTCCAGTGCCTGGCACACAGTACGCACCCCATAAATGGTAGGCAGCATTTCCCCCTAGCTGTGAAAGCTCCAGAGGAGAGCCCCAACAATCAGCTCCCCCACCACAGTGGGACAGAGCGTCCTGGCCTTGACCAGACTGACCAGAAGGGCAGAGTGCCCTCCTACCCCGCCTTTCCAGAGCACCCCTCAGGTCTCCAGCACCCCCTCTGCACCTCCTGCCTCCTCCCTCCCCGATCAGAGGACCCTGATTTGGGCCCTGATTAACAGTATTTACTGTTACCCACCATCAGAGTGACGACCCTGACATGGTGGATTGGGGATTTGTTTTGTTTCGGTGCCTGTCCCCCTCCTCCTCTGCCCCCCGAAAAAGCAATTAAACTCGTGTTTACCGGAGTGGGTGGCTGTAATCTGTCGTTTGCCCATCTTATCCCTTCGAGCTGCCTTACTCCCAGCCTGCTTTGCTTGGGATGGGAGATTTGCATAATCAGTACAACTCAGGAAAGGGGGGGGGGCAGGAGTGGTGTCAGGCCAGCACATTATGAACCTGAGGGTCTTCCCTATCTGCAGGTCCTTGCAGGGTCTTGTCTTCCTGCCCCTGATGGGCGGGCCAGGGCCTGTCCCTCACCCAGCCTCCTCCGTCCCTGGAGGCCAGGCCGAGGCATCGAGGGGCTGGAGTGTCTGCTGATCATGCCCCGCTCTGCATGCAGCCTGCAGTGGCTCCCTAGGGCCCTAGCTGCCGTGTTCCCATCTCCTCTTGTCCTCCGTTCCCACTCCAGTCCCTCCCAGGGGCCACGTGAGCAGAACTGAACACGTGCTTCGGATTCCAACACCTGGCTCTGCCATGGACCCCGTGTGGGTTTCCTCAAAGTCGACCCTGCACCAGGACATGGGTGCAGGGACGTTATTTGGGCGGGGATTTCAGGAAGTGCAGGGGGCGAGTGGGGAAAGGGAGTCGGGAAAGAGAAAAGTCCATGATCAGGTGCGCGGTCGTGAGTGGGCTACAGCTGTGGGCAGCTGGACCCATGTCCCGTGGAGGCTCTCAGAGAGCCGACACCCAGCTAAGAACTGTCCCACTGGGGGCCGGGGAGCTGGCCCACTCAGCACCGGGGAGGTTGCCAATGAATAGCTCCCCCATGGGCCTCCCTTCCCTGTCCATGCCCTGGCAGGGCCCTTCCCACACGGACGCTGGGCCAGGCCATGTGACTTGCTTTGGCTCAGGGACATCAGCACGTATGACCCAAGCAGAGGCTTGACCCAAGTAGGGCTGAGCCCCTGGGCACTCGTGAGAAGTCTGCTGTGGACGTGACCCCGTCCTAGGTGGCGAGGTGGGCTGGACCGCACAGGGAGGGAGAGGGGGCCCCCCCTTTCCCTCCATGGATGGGAGGGACCCCCATTTGGGCCCTGATTAAAGGAGAGTTGGAGCAGTTAGGCTGCTCTGCGTGGCCTGGCTGACGTCCCATTTCCAACTCTTTCATTTGCAAAGCCGGCTAGGAGGAGACCGTCTTTTCCTTTCACTTTATTTAAATTAAATTGGAAAAGTTCTGCGGAGATCTTTGAAATGTTCAGAGCAGCGGCTCTTTCAATAAAAGGGAAGATGAAGGACGCCGGCCGGTCTCTGGGCCACACGGGAACTGTGGGCCCCCAAACGTTGTTTGAAATGACAGCCGTCACCGTTATCCAGGGACCCGCTTTGCGGCAGAGAGATCCTGGGGTTCGTTATTAGGGGTTTGCCCCCCCCCCCCATCCCCCTCTCTGGAGGGCGCTTCTGAGGAGCTGCATTTCCCATCCATTAGAGCTTCACTGGCCGAGGCGGGAGGCGATCAAACCAGTCCACGGAGCTTCACAGAGCGCGTGCGGTGAGGCCCGTTGACAACGCTAAGAGGGTCCACAAGGTACGGTACTGTGACGGGGGCTGCGATGCCCGGAGAGGAAGTGACCTTCCCAAGGCCACGAGGCAGGTGGCGGAGGAGCCAGAGAGAGAAGCAGAGGCTCCTGGTCCTGAGGGTCGGACCTTGACTCCTTTCACTCACATTGTCACCCGAGTGCCGAGAACAAGGGGGCACACAGCAAGTCACCTGTTCAACGTGAATGCCTTCAGCGTTGTCCAGTGAATGCATGAATGATTGAATGAATGAATGATGCCGTAATGGCCCTGGAGCAGGAAGGACCACTGTGACCCATCCCTGTGGGACCTTCCAATCCCCTAACGGGCATCCCAGACTGACTCCTCTGTCCCCCCACCCACAGAGCACCCCCCGTCTGCCCACCAGTGGGAGACGGTGACTTAATCCCACTGTTCAGGCCTCCCCACACCCATGCCCTTTGCACCATCTCCGCTAAAAGGTGGAGGGTAGATCCACCCTCTGGCTTTGAGATGTGGTAGCAATGACCTGGGTGGCGATAGGATCAGGTGGCTCTGGGTGAAACAAGGTGGCGGAGCCGGTGTGTACTCGCCCAAGCTCACGGACAAGACCACCTTGCTCATTAGGTTAGGGCCGTGGTCGGCAAACTGCGGCTCGCGAGCCACATGCGGCTCTTTGGCCCCTTGAGTGTGGCTCTTCCACAAAAGACCACGGCCTGGGTGAGTCTATTTTGAAGAAGTGGCGTTAGAAGAAGTTTAAGTTTTAAAAATTTGCCTCTTAAAAGAAATTTCAATTGTTGTCCTGTTGGTATTTGGCTCTGCTGACTAATGAGTTTGCTGACCACTGGGTTAGGGGGTGGGGAAGAGTGTTGGCATGCACAGAGGTCAACTGCCATCCGAGCAAAAAGTGACAGTGACACACCGTCCCAGGAGGCTGTGTCTTCCTATCAGCAGCCATGGGCACCTCCACAATGATGGTCACTTTGCCAGAGATGACCTTCCAATGACCATCCATAGCCACGCCCCTCCGACCCGGCCTGCAGGCATGGGCCTCCTCCTGGGGTCTGAGGGGCTTGAGGAGGAAGCACCATCTCAGACCCCCACTTCCCTCTCATCAGACCTGTTTCCTGGGCAGCCAGTTGGACCCCTCTTCCCTCCCACCCCCACTCTCCTCTGAGCCTCTTCGTGACAGCGGCCAGGGTGTGATGAGAGGAGGTGATCCACCCCTTCACCTGAAGTGCTGCAGGGGGAGGCAGCCAGGAAGACAGCTTCAGGCCCAGGAGCAGAGTGGGAAATTGGTGATGTGATGTCTCAGAAACACCTGCGTTTTCTGGTCCTCCTCCCTCCCCCCAACCCCCCCTCCTTCCACAGGTGGCCTTGGGCAGTTTCCAGAGGAGCCAGCTCCCTGGGCCACACTTGCCTCAGTGATGCCCACCATCCAACCAGTTAGCGGTGTCTCAAGGATGGGAATTAAAATTCGTCCTGTTAGCGCCCCCTCTCCCCCGGGGTGACCCTTCACCAGAGCCCAAGCCTCCACCCGCAGTGGGCACTGGACTGAGCAAGGCTATGTCCTGCCCTTTTGGGCAGGGGCTGGAGTCCGGCGTGGAAAGCTGGCCACTCAGGATCGTGGGACTCCAGGGGCAAGGTCCCTGCTCTGCCATCCATGGGACCTGAGACCTTGGTCAAATCACACTGTCCCGTCCAGACTTAGCTGCCGCCTCCTCAAAATGGGGCTTGAATGCCGAGGAAGAAAGAAAGTTTGTAAAAATTATAAAGGGCAATGACAATTAAAAAAAGAGAATAAGGGATGTTTTGAAAGAGCTTTGTATATAAATGTCACAGGCACATGTAAAATGATGTGTCTCTGCCGGTTCCTCCTTCCAGGCCTGGTCGGGAGTGTCGATGCCAATCTGCCCCCCGTGGACCCCAGGAAATGGAGTGATTTCCAGCCGCCTGACCTTCACTGATTTAGGGCTGGCTCTGTCACTGATTTGCCTGCTCACCTGGCAAGTGTCTTCCCCCTCTCTGGGCCTCAGTTTCCCCCATCTGCAAAATGGGAACAGGCATCCCCCTGCCTATCACCTGACTGGCTCTGCAGGTTCTTTCCTTGTTGCAGAACTGCCCTCGAGACACGCGTGCTGAAGGCCTTGGACCAGCGTTTCTCTGAGGGACATTCCAAAGGAGATTCCAAAGGAGAGTGGGACACGCTGTCTCCGATGGGCCTTCTTGGAGGCTCTGGAGCACATTAGTGCAGTAAGGGCTCTGAGAAGTCCTGCAGTGAGGACATTGTCTGAAGCTCATGTACTCAAGGACCTCCTCTTTTAGGCGGTATCCTGCACAATACTTCCTGGCTACCCTTGGGGGTGGTCGCCAGGAGGACCCAGGGAAGCTAAGGCCCAAGCACAGACCCACGGGCTCTCCCAGGCCTCCGTCCACCTCCGGAGACAATCTCTCCCCCTCCAGTCTCAGTCCACCTTCGGAGACGATCTTGGAGGCTGACGCACAGTCATCAGCTCCAGCTCCTCCTGCTGCTCTTCTTCCCAGACGCCTGGAAGTCCCTGAAATTGCTGCGTGAGCTGGAACTCAGCGGCTCTGATAAACCAGGTTAATTTCAGTGCCTGTGGCCACAAACGACCGTCCTCCCCGGTGGGCTGGCTGGACAAATGAGTTCATTTTGTCCAAGCGCCAAGTGTCTTGGGAACTTTGGTGCTGAGGGTGCACACACGTGTTGGGGGAGTGAACTGGCTTGGCATGTGCTCCGGGGCCCCGGGGGACGCTGGGAAGGGGAGCTGCTGCGAGCTCAGCAGAGCAATGAAAGGTGCTGATAATGGCCCGGAGTCAACCCAGCAGGCGCTTGGCAGGTGGGTGGAAATTCCTTGGGAAACCTCATGTCAGCAGTCTCACCTGTGGGATTGAGTGGGGCGGGAGGCACGGGGGGCGATTGGGGGGCCGCAGTGCCTTCCCCCCCACCCCTCGCCAAGGCTAGGCAAGGCAGGCTGAGGCAGCAGAGGTGGGAGGGGTGTCCTTCCAACTGGCCCAGGTGTGGCCAGGGACCGGTGCGGGGCCTCTGAGCAGATGGCACAGGGCTGGGGAGCTGTGTGTCCCTGGGCGGGTCCACTGCCTCTTCCTCAATTTTCTCACTTGCAAATGGCAACAGTGCTCTCCGCCCCGTCCCCTCCGAATAATGAATGAGAGAACTCCAGGCACGGGATCTGTATTCTGCTGCTTCCCTCCTCTCTTTGCAGAGGCTCAGAGACTGGCAGAGGCTTTTTTTTTTTTTCTCCCCACCTTTAATTGAAGTATAACATACACGCAGAAAAGTGCATAAATCTTTTTTATTCATTTTTTAATTTAAAATTCATTGCAACTCTTCCGGGGCTGAAAATGGTACAGAACCTTAAGATAAAATGTCTCGCTTTCATTGTTTTGTTTTGTTTTTAATATATATTTTAAAATAGCATTAAAAAAGTTATTTTGAAATAATTTAAGACACAATGAGTTGCAAAAGTAGTGCAGAGTTCCCAGTCCCTTTTACCCAGCTTCTCTCCCTGACCTCTGATACCGCCAGCACGGTGACATTGGTGTGACATTACTGACTAAACTAGAAAGGGCATGTGGCCCAGGGGATCTGCACAAAATGATCCCAATTCTGCACCCCGTCCCAGATGGAGAGGGAGAATGACAACACCCCCTTCGATCGACGCTCCCCCTCCTCCCAGGGTAAGGGATGAAGTCTGGCTTCCGACAACAGAGATTCGCGGCCCATTGTTGAGCGTAGTGCGCAGGGAATCACATGATTGGCTCCTACCTGCTGGCATCTCCTGCTCACCCTCCTGCCCGGCCCCTCCATGTGTGGTGTGCTGTGGTTGCTGGCTCATGCTCACTGCTGTGTAGGCAGAGTTTGTCAAGGGCACAACCCTTTGGGATCATGGGACCAAGTGGTGCCACCCTCCCCCCGCCCCCCACACACACACCTATCCCAAAGAAGGTCCTTCAAGGCCTCTGGTCCCCCAGTCTGAGGAATACTGCCGTGGGCTGTGCTGTGTCCCCTCAACATTCACATGCTCCAGCCTCCCACCCCCACCTCCCAGTGCCCTGGAATGCGCCTGTATTTGAAGAGAGTCCTTAAAAAGGCAGTTACGTTAAAATGAGATCATCATAAATGAGTGAGGTCATGTGGTGTTTTTCTTTCATTGACTGGCTTATTTCACTCAGCATAATGTTCTTCAATTCCATCCAGATCGCTGCAAAGATAAGAATTCCTTCTTTTTTTATGGCAGCATATGTATTCCATCATGTAGATGTACCATAGTTGTTGTTTTTTTTCTTCACTCATTTATGGATAATAAGAAACATTATAAACGGATGAACAAAAAGATAGATACAGAGACAGTAAAGAATCAAACAGACTGTCAAATTACAGCGGGGAGGGTAGGGAGATATGGGGGAGATAAGAGATCAACTAAAGGACTTGTATGCATGCATATAAGCATAACCAATGGACGCAAAACTCTTGGGAGGGAGGGCATGTATGGGAGTGGCAGGGGGTGGATGGGTGGGGGATTGGTAAGATATGTACACATATACCTTAATTAGAAAAATGAGGGAAAAAATGAGATCATCAGATGTGTATGGAGGGAAAACTGATGACACAGGAATGACACGGCGCCTTCTCCTCCGTCATCTTCTGTTTGGAAACCTGCTGGCTGGTGGCCGCAGATGACCAGCGCATGCATCTGTCTCTGCCCAGATCGTGGCCTCCCTGCCTGTCCCAGGCCTGGTGCAAACTGAGCCTAGAGAGGTGTAAGCTGTTCCTTTATTGGCAATTTCAGCTCAGCCCCGAGGCTGGGGGAGCGAGGGCTGCTCAAACGTTTCCTGCACCCCACTTGTGGGTGGGGGCTTGGGGAGCAGAGCTGCCCTGTTAAGCCTTTGGAGGGTCCTCAGTGGCATTTGAGAGCATGTATTTCTTTTCTTCCTTTTTTTTTTTAAAGTATATATATTTTTTTATTGCTTCAGAGAAGAAGGGAGAAGGAGAGAGAGATAGAAACATCAATGATGAGAGAGGATCATGGCTTGCTGCCTCCTGCATGTCCTCCACTGGGGATGGATCCTGCAACCTGGGCATGTGCCCTTGACCGAAATCGAACCTGGGACCCTTCAGTCTGAAGGCTGACACTCTATCCACTGAGCCAAACCGGACAGGGGGAGAGATTGTATTTCTTAATTATGGTCCAGCTAGCCTAGGCTGGCCTTGACCCAAGCATCTCTCATCTTCTTTGAACCTGGCACGCAGGCACATCCCTGTGGTCGGCAGAAGCGCCAGTGGGGAGCAAGCTCACAGCAAGTGCACTTGAAGGGCCCAATCATGGTGGGTTCACTAACAGCCCATCGGCCAAAGCAAGTGGCCTGGCCTGCCCAACATCAACGTGGTGGGGAAGGGGAAGTCCGCATCACCTGGGAGGTGGTGGCGGGAGAGAAAATGTGCTACACAACCATTCCATATGCTTTGTACCCAAAAGAAGGATTGCCCCCCCCCCAAAAAAAAATCCTTAAAAGCACTGATTGGGATGCTTGCATCCAGCTTGTATCTCTGCAGCCCCACCTGGAGTATTATTCCCTAGGACCTTGTAGGTGACACCCATTGACACAGCCTGCATGGCCGAGTTCCCTCCTGGCTCACCTCCGCCCCCTGCTGGCAGAGGAAGGTAGTGGTAAGACTTGATCTGGACCTGGACGAACAACCTCATTTATCCCCAAACAGATTGTAGAAGAGACAACTTTTCAGAAAAGCCATCAGGGCTCAAATACTGATTCTGCCACTTAGTGGCTATGGGGCGTTGAGAAAGTGCCTTAACCTCTGCAAGCCTCAGGTTCATCGTATATAAAATGGGCATAAATCTAGAACTTCTGTCTTGGAGTTTTCATGGGGATATAAGAATAAGAACATGCCCCAGATGGCATGGCTCAGTGGTTGAGCATCAACCTATGAACCAGGAGATCACAGTTCAATGCCTGGTCAGAGCACATGCCTGGGGCCTGGGCTTGATCCTCAGTGTGGGTGGGACATGCAGAAGGCAGCCAATCAATGATTCTCTTTCATTGATGTTTCTCTCCCCCTCCCTCTCCCTTTCTCTCTGAAATCAATAAAAATATATTAAAAAGGAAATTCGTAAGAAAATAAGGCCTGTAGTCCCACTGTAAGAGCTCAGTAAACATGTGTGGTTGTTGTGCCAGGCGTTTGCTAGGTATGACCCCATAGCAGCCACGCCCTCACATCCTGACCCGCCATGCCCTCAAGCCCGGGGAGGGATGCATTCTGTTGTGCTGGCATTGAGTCACCGAGGTAAGTGGCTCCCAGGGGCTGCCAGAATGAGTCCCTGTCCTCTTAGCCCAGTGCACCTTGACGGTGTGAACCACAACAATGTCTTTTCGTGGATCCTGGCCGCCCACCCAGGGACAGAGCCTCAAACGTCATGTCCAGTTTTGGAGCTGCCCCTCTCCAGAGGCACGGGCCATCTGGTCCCCGACTAGGGAGAGGAACGCCGCCCGGAGGCTGCCTGGCACACACCTGGGCCCTGTCAACAACGTGGCCCGCATGCTGGAGTGGGTGGCAACTCCGTGTGCCCAGCGCAGCTCAAACCTGCTGGTGCACTGCAGTGAAGCCGCCTTCGACTTAATATATGCTAATTAGATTTTAATGGGATTCAGATTTCCAGCAGTAGTGCAGTGTTAGCCAGGGTAAGTTATAATCATATCTAATTGGTAATTCTAACATAACAAATTTCTTGGATAAATTATTCTTAGTTAATAGTCCCCCAGGAACAACCTCAACACACACACACATACACACACACTCACTCACACACATACTCACTCTCTCTCTCTCACACACACACACACACAGACACATACTCTCTCTCTCTCTCACACACACACACACACACATACTCACACACACACACTCACATACATACTCACTCTCACACACACACACATACTCTCTCTCTCTCTCTCTCTCTCACACACACACACACACACACACACACACACACACACACACATACTCACTCCCACACACACTCAATCTCACACATATATATGTTAGGGAAAACTGAGAAAAAAGAGCACGTGGAAGCAGGCAGGCTCACAGCAAGGCTAGCTGCTATTTAAAACCTGGACTCTTGCTCTAACCGGTTTGGCTCAGTGGATAGAGAGTCGGCCTAGGGACTGAAAGGTCCCAGGTTCGATTCAGTCAAGAGCATGTACTTTGGTTGCGGGCACATCTCCAGTAGGCGGTGTGCAGGAGGCAGCTGATCGATGTTTCTCTCTCAGTGATGTTTCTAACTCTCTCTCCCTATCCCGTCCTCTCTGTAAAAAAATCAGTAAGATATATTTTTAAAAATAATAAATAAAACCCCGACTCTTCAGGACCTTGGCCAGAGCCCCTTGCCAAAGCCTTTGCGTTGCTAGAACCCAAAGTTCAGAGCGCCTGAAGGCAGGAGTGGTGTTGTGGATGGGTACCTCCTCTGGTAGACTGCTTCCATCCCAGGAGGTGGCACCCAGTTCAGGCCTCAGCCCCTACACAGGGCGTGGGCCCGACCCTATCCCTGTGGAGGCCCTCCTACCACAGAGGCTCCTTCCCCCGAATCTGTATTGGAATCCTTCCCCAGTGCAGATTCCATGGCTCCAAGGGGATTTTCTCGACCAGGCAGACAACTGAGTGTTTTTCTAGAAAAAGGGGTGGGTCAGCCTCCTGTCTTCTAGTCATCACGTTGCCACCAACCTGCTGTATCCTGGGCAGCTGCCCGGCCTCTGCCCTCCCAGCGACGTATGCAGCCCTTCCTGACTCAGATGGAAGAAGGAAAGAGCCTGCTCTTTGGTGCTTGGGGGGAGGGCGGACTCCTGCAGCCCACAGGGGGTCTGCAGGGCTGGCTCCCTTTTTCCTTCTGCCCTTCCTGTTGGGCCACTCCCTGTCCTCCTCAAGGCCTGCTTTTGGGGGAACCACTTCAAGCACCGATTACCTGTGGTTTGGAACAAGGGAAAGACTGCGAGCTCTTTACCCAGATCCCAGAGCTGTGCCTGTAAGCTGTGTGATCATAAACAAATGACTGACCTCTCTGAGTCTCTTCCAGGGCATCGATAATGTAAGGAACATCCACTCCTAGAGCCGGTGAGATGGATGCAGTGCCTGGCAAGCGGTCGGTGCTGGCTGTTCTCGAGGCAGATGGTCCCCAATCACATCTCTCTTGTGTCCCAGACCTGCGGGACACCACTCCTGGCACATCCCCCCTCCTCTAAGGTCAGCTGGTCCGGCATCAAGCTTACCGTCCTCTAGGTTCTTTCCTGAGGCTCTGCCTGTGCAGGCCAAGGTCCTCTGGCTTGTGTCACGGTGCTCTCTCCCTCATGCCTCACAGCCTCCATTCCCAGGGGGACTGGCCTCCTCCAAGCCTGCGCCCCTCCAGCCCCACTGCCGGCGCTGCTCCAGGTGGTCAGACTGCTCCCGCCCTGGCAATGCCTCACACGGAGGGCTCGTCCCTGGGAAAGGTATGCAGCCCCTCTGAGCTTTCTCTCCTCATTGGGAACGTGGGGTGCAGGGCTGTTTGAAGGGCTAACAGATCCAGCACCATGTGTGGTATGTCACCGAGGGCCTTTCTCTCCAGCCAGGGCCACTGCCCTTCACGGAAACTCCCCCCAGAACTAGTTACGTGAGCCACTAACTGGCCTCCTTATGCCAAGAGCAGCCCCCAATGACCTGGGATCCTGTTACAATGCAGGTTCTTCTCCTTCTTCTTCTTCTTCTTCTTCTTCTTCTTCTTCTTCTTCTTCTTCTTCTTCTTCTTCTTCTTCCTCTTCTTCTTCCTCCTCCTCTTCTTCTTCTTCCTCTTCTTCTTCTTAATATATTTTATTGATTTTTTACAGGGAGAAAGGGAGAGAGAGAGAAAGCTAGAAACATCAACGAGAGAGAAACAATCAGCTGCCTCCTGCACACCTTCTACTGGGGATGTGTCCACAACCAAGGTACATGCCCTTGACTGGAATCAAACCTGGGACCCTTGATTCTGTAGGCCGATGCTCTATCCACTGAGCCAAACCAGTCAGGGCACGATGCAGATTCTGATCTAGCGGGTCGGGGTGGGGCCGAAGGTTCTGCAGGTCCAGCAAGTTTCCAGGGGATGCTGGGAGCACACCGGGGGAGGAGGCTCTGTAACTCTGCCCACTTGGATTCCAAGCATCTTCTGTGGTTCTTGTGCTCCCACCGAAGCTGCCTCCCTGTGGCACAGGGAACCCGACGGCAGCCAACACTGAACACGCACAGTGTCCCTGGGGCCAGTCTTCCAAGCTGCCCATCTATTCATTCATGTGATTCTCCTGTGAGCACCACGGGCACCGGCCTGCCCATGTTACAGGCGAGGGAGCAGAGGCACAGAGAGGCCTGAATCGCAAAGACAGTGAGTGGCCAAGCTGGATTCAGAGCCAGGCTGGCTTGTGTGCTTGACCTTGGCCACGCTGCTGGCTCCCCTGACAGCCTGGGAGTTAAGGGACTTGGGGAAGAACTGTCCCCTGCAGTCAGAGAGGGAAGGTCCCAGTGGGAGGCTGAGTTTGAGAAGGTGGGGTGGGGACCCCAGTTTAAAAAAGGCCTCCTCCAAAGTGCTTTTTGTCTGTGCCCCTCCGGGATCAGAGGAATGAGAGGCTGGAGGGAAGGCGGCCTGGGGCTGGGCGGGCAGCTGCCTGGGGCAGGGGAGGCGGGGAGGGGAGAAGAGCAGGGGGAGGCAGGCCAGGCAGCTGCCAGGAAGCTCTGTCACAAGGTCTGATGCAGCTGGCAGCCCGGGGCTCTGCTGTGTGTGCTGACATTTAGGCCTGCCACTGATGATTGGCCCATTTCAGAAAAGTGCATGTATTTTGCACATCTATTTTCTTCCACCCGTCACTCAGGCCCACCGTGCCCATAGGGGGCCGAGGGCGCAATCACGGACATAACAGCCTAAGTGCCTTTCAGAAGGCCCGCTCCGGCCTGGTTGCCTCCACCTCCCCCTGGCTGCAGGCCGGTCTCTGCTCCATCCGTGTCTCTCTCTCCTTTCCCCTTGCTGTCTCTCTGCCTCTCACCCTCTTTGTTTCTGTGTCTAGATTGGCTCTCCCTCTTCCCCCATCTCTCTATATGGCCTAGAAAGTTCTCCTCCAGAATCTCTCTCCCCAGTGACCCCTTCTCTGTCCCCTCCATCCCCTGTCTTTAAACTCCTCCGAGGAGCCTCCTGTCTCCCAGAAGTCTGGTCCCAGGGTGAGCCTGACCCTAGTCCACAAGCAGCTCTCCTTGGCTGGGGGCCCCTTTTCCCCCTCCCTCCCTCTCTCCCCAATACCCTTTCCTCCCTTTGTCTCTCCAGGCCAGTTATCCTCCCTAGTCCCCTCTCTGCTCCTTCCAGCCTCTTCCCCTCTCTATTCCCCTGACTCACCTCTGCCCTCAGGACCCCTCCCTCTCCCTGCATCTCCCTTTCATCTTCCTGACCCTGGCCCACCCGCCTCTGCCCTGGACACAGACAAGTGTGCATCCAGGTTGGGGCCTGCCCGGGGCTGTCAGTTCCCCTGCGAGGCAGAGCCCAGGGCCTTGTTTTGGGTTTGTTTTCTCAGCTCCGTGTACACGCATGCATTTCATAAAGCCGAGGGCCTTTCTGGTCGGCAGGGCTGGGCCCTTGACCCTGAGGCTCCGGACCCACCTGTAGAAGCCGGGAATCACCGCTCCATGTCTCCCCACAGACAAGGTCACCATGGCCCTGGGCAGAGCTGGCTGTTGGCATCTCTGGTGCCCGTGGTGTAACCGGGCCCCCAGGTCCTCCCCTGCTTGGCTAATAGCTCGGCCAGAGTAGAAGTAGGAGGGGCAAATATCTCCATTCATGGAGGTGAGTGGGCCAGAAGAGCCACATGACTCCCCTTGGAGATGCTGTGTCACCCCAAGATTGAGGGGAAGATGGTGACCCAGGGCTTTGCTTCTCTTGCAGGTGCACAGGCCTTGGGACCCCCAGCAGAGCCACCTCCTCCCTTCCTCCCCTCCTCCCCAGAAGGGGCAGCCCTGGAAGGAACCCACCTGCCTCCCCCACTTCCCATGATCTGTTCACAGCTCGAAAGCCTGGGCCAGACAAGGGCGGTCCATCACGGAGCTGCTGTGCATGAGACCGCTAAGAGCTCCACTGACAGAGCTGGGCTGGCACCGGGCCCATGTGCTGTGGATAGCGGTTCTCTGCATCTGCCCTGTCGCCTGAGCACCAGAGTCAGTGGCACCTGGCATAGTGGCCCAAGGGGCCATTGGCCAGCTCGAGGGGCCTCTGCAAAGCCAGAGCACCATGGAGGTGGGGTGTCAACCCATGGTGGACAGGGACAGTGCTGGGAAGAGCAGTAGGCAGAGTGGGGGCTCCCAGGGGACCAGGACTGGGTGTCAGGCCCAGACCAGCTGCCATGCTTCGGGCTGATCTGCCTTTGAGCCAGGAGGGGCCCTAGGGGACAATGCAAACTTGACCAGAACATGGGGTCCTCTCTCTCCCGACGGCAGCGTTTGAGCCAGTGCCCAAGAGACAGCTGAGGCATCTGAACTGACCAGGAGCCAAACTGTAAAGGTGGCAGAGTGGACTCTGAGGCCCCTTCTAGCCTTCAGATCCCGGCTGCACGTCACCACCTCCTGACAGCCTCCCTTGACCTCGCCCTGAAGTAAAACAAGCCTTCACCCATCCTTGACCGCACTGTGCTTTCTCTTTTCCTTCCATGCTTGTTGCATAGGGTTCCCATTCTCTCTCCCTCTGTCTGTCATTCCAGAAGGATCTGGGGCTCTTCCATGGCAGATTCTGCCCAGCCTATCTCTCGGTCTCCCTGCCTGGCATAGAGCCAGGCCAGGGGTACTCAGGGTTCATCAGATGAGCGAACAAGCCAGTGGACGAATAAATGAAGCATCCATCTCCCTTCTCAGGCTGGGCTCTGTTTTAGTCATTCTCGCCGCCCTCCCTGCCCCTCCCCTTCAATCCCAGGTTGAATGAAGCATGCTCTCCAGCCTGCTCAGGACACAGACTCCTCAAGTTCAGCCCCCTGTCTACTGTGGTACCCAGCTGGCTTTCTCGGGTGTGTTCCCCGCCGCTGTATGTGGTTTATCCACTTGCTGCTGAGATATTAATGCACCTTCGGGGTCAGTAGAGCCCAATGACTATGATGTTAATAGGACAAAGCAATTTCAATTTCATGCCTACATGGGCTTCCCTCTATTAAGGCAAAGAGAAGGAACAAATCCTTTTTTATTCCTTCCAGAAAACAGTCAAAACCATTGTGTGAAAGAGGCTTAGGTGGGATTGCCGGCAGGCGGCGGAGAGGGCAGGAGGCTCGTGGAAGACAGAGCAGGGGAAGAAGGAAGTAGGTTGAGAAGGAGAAGAAGGAAGTAGGCCAGCGGTACTCTGTGGTTGCTGCGTACCGATCTGGTCTGGGTGTTTATACTGATGCACAGCTGAAAGTCTTCAAGGCTGGAGAATCATCGGCTTCAGTGTTGCTATCAGCTTTTGAAACGTGGAGAGGCAAATATTCGCTGAATTGAATGGACCGTTTTTTGTTATATGTTTAGAGAAGTTGCTGTGAAGAGCCATTTGGGCTTCTCCATATCAGTGAGAGTATGTGAACATGGAAGATGGGAAATCAAAGATTCTAGGACATCAAGTTCAGAATGGGGGCTGCTGAAGACTATAAAAAATGGCCCTCATTCTGCCTCCTGCTGTACCCACCCATGATGCAATGTGACTTTGCAAGCTATTCTCATAAAAAAGTGCCATTTATTTCTTCACCCTTTGAACCGGAACTGAACTTATGACCTGCGCTGGCCCAAACAATCAAGTTGAAGTGACAGAGGGCAAGTTCCCCAAGGCCACGAGGGAGTGTGTGCTCCAGCTCTCCCTGGCTCCTCTGTCTTCACAGGCTCCTCTGCTGGAGGATGAGTGACCGTATGGGGCTGGCCTGACCCATCTCAGCAAAGGTCGCCTGGACCAGCCAGACCCCAGCTGGCTCAGCAGCTGACTTAGATGCAACGGGGTGGGATGAGGGGGGGCAGCCTCCATAGGCCAAACCTGGCCCAGACCAGCCGCTGACCACAGCCTAACAAGGAATAATAAACAGCTGTTGTGTTAAGCGACTCCTTTTGGGGGATGTTCATTATGCAGCACCGCTGTGGCAATAGATAACCGATACAAGAGCCATGTGACAGCGCTCCCACTTAATGCGCAGCATCCATCACCCTGCAGGCTCGCGCCATGGTGAGCAGTTAATAAATATTTGTTGAGTAAATTTATGGGCTGTCAGAAGCACTGATATAACAACTCGTCTCTCCCCTAAAAATGTTCTGAATTGTCTGGTCTGTAGGCCTTTGCCCGTGTTCTTTCTGCCTAGAATATTCTCCTCCATCTTCTGCCTGGTCAGATTCCATTTTTCTTTCAAAGTTCTGCTCATATGTCACGTGTTCTCTGATCCCCTCGTTGCATCCTGACCTCAGAGGAATGAATCTCTCGAGCATGGGGGAGGGGCTGTGCTGAGCACCCGTGGCCGTTTGCGGTTCCTTGGTTGGTTGGGTAAATGTTCTCCCCTCACTGGGCTGCGAGCTCCTTCCAGGTGGAGAGCACCGCCTGCTCACCCCTGCAGCCTGGGTGCCCAGCACAGAGCCTGGCCCTTAGCATGTCCTTGGGAGGTGCCCACTCACCTACTCATTTATTTACTAAATGGTTGTTGAGCACCTGCCACGTGCTAGGCTGTGGAGGGGTGAAGGAAGGAGATAAATAGAAGAGAGCAGCTAAATGTTGGACCTGGTCAGCTGGGTTAACGGTGGTACCATTTCCTGAAAAGGGGAAACACCATGTTTTGCAAGGGAAAAATCACAAGTTGGGTTTCAGCCACATGAAGTTGGAAATGCAATGGGAGAGGGGAAAACAGTAGGAAGTTGGACAACCGAGTCTGGAATTCCAGGGGAACGTTACGGAGTCAGAGATTTGGGTGTCAAGGTGGAAGTTCTGAATGGGTCATCCAGGTCCTGACTTGGGCAGAGGCAAAGGGACAGGGATGGCAACAAGAGGACAGAGCCACTGCTTCATTCCAGCCTGGCGTGTCGGGGGGCTTGGAGGTTTTGTAGGCAGAGCACCCAATTCCCAGGACATCTGTGTGGACTGGGAGAGACACAAGGGGCTCAGTGAGGTCATGTATCTCCTGGCTGGGAAGGGAGAGGCCCGGGGCACTCTGAGGCAGCAGAGGCAGGTGAGGGCCTTCCTCCCAGCCAATCCCCCTCCTCTGGCTCCTCTGGCCTGTGCCTCTTCATGGCAGACCCAATGCACTGTGCTCACCCTGTACATAGGAAGACTGCATTTCCCAGCCTCCTTTGCAGCTAGGTTGGGGCCATGTGACTACTCTGATCATGGAATGCAGGCAGAGGTGATCTATGTCGCCACTAGGCTTGGCACTTAAAAATATCCTATGTCATTTTGTGAGTTTCCTATTGCTGCTGTAAGGAATTACCACAAGCTCAGTGACTAAAAACAACGCAAATTTACTTCCTTGGAGTCCTGGAGGTGAGAAGTCTAGAAAGAATCTATGGTGCAAAGTGTTGGCAGGGCCAGCTCCTCCTGGGGGCTCCAGGGCAGACTCATTTCCCTGCCTCCGTCAGCTTCCAGAGGCGGCCTGCCTGCCCTGGCTCGCAGCCCCCTCCTTGATCACCACTGTCAATCTGTTGTTTTCTTCTATTGCCTTCTCTTTGCCCTCTTATAAGGCTCCTGTGGTGACACTGGGCTCAATAGGATGGCCCAGAGCAATCGCCCCATCTCAAAACCCCGGAATGAATCATATCAGCAACATCGAATTTGCCACGTGACATAACATGCTCACAGATTCTGGGGATTAAGACGTGGACATCTTTTTGGGGAGCTGTTATTCTGCACACTGCACTGACCCTGTAGCCCCCTTTTCCTCTGCCTGGAGAAGATTCTAGAAGCTACATGTTCCAGCTGGTGTAGCCACAAGGTGAAAGCGGACTGTCCAATCTGCCTTAGGCTTTCCATAGCCACAGATAACTTTTCCTTGTGAGAATGTAGTGAGACTCTGGGGTCAATGTGTTCCTGCAGGCTAGCTCTCCCTTCCAGACAGTAGCACAGGGTGCCACGGGTTCTCCATGGTGACTCTCAAGTCTCAGGCACAGCTCCGAGAGGCCAATCCAGCCCTGCCAATGACGCATTCTTGCCCCCAGAACTAATCACTGAGTGACATGGGGACTCTTCTAGTGATTGATTAGAAAGTTCCAGAACCTCTGCCCCTGACTTACATGTGACCTTGATTGACTGACATTGGCCTTGGCCATGTGACTTGCTTTGGCTAAAGGTCATGGACATGACAGGCAGATGCTTTCATGGTGGCTGCATAGTGTGGTTTATTTCTCCCGCTTTGGTGATCTACCATTGAATGGCCAAAGGTCAGAGAGCCACCTCACCTTTAGCCTAAGCCCCAGAGCAAACACCCTTGGAGGAGACTAGAGCTCAAGCCACAGCCTGGAGGCTAGCCAGGAATTTCGGAACCACAGGAATTTAGAATATTCTGTCACCTGAAGCAGAGGTGTCCACTGAGCCCAGACTGGATCAGCTTCACCACTTCATCCTGAATAGGAATATAACCAGACATGTTCGTTGTTGCAGGCTACTGAGATGTGGGTTGGTTTGTTAGGCAGCATTATTGTGGCAATAGCTGACCATTACACTTGGTCCCGAGGAACCTTTAATTTCCTGAACGTCTCTGGCTACTCCCCACACCTGGATGTTAGGATATGCATGAGCCTGAGCTGCCTCTCCACCCCTCATCCCGGGAGGAGCATGCTCCGTCTCCTTCGTCACCTCCCTCCACCCCAGTGCCTGTCCCCATGCTGGAGGCCAGGAGGCACCCAGTTGCCGTGACAGAACAAATGAAGAACGCAGAGCCAAAGACCCAGGTGGGGAAAATCGTTCTGTTTGTTTTAATTAAACCGACCGAAGAAGCCAAGACACAGACAGAAAGAGACTAAGAACAAGACTGGAAATAGTTTAGAAAAGAAAGGAAAAGCGATCGCAGAGGTGTCAGTGCCGGGCGGAGTGGCTGGGCCTTCACGTCAGCTCCAGGAGCACTGTCAGGGCGAGCACCAGGATGAGCCGGACACCAGCAGGGCCAGAGGCGGAACCTGTGCCGGGCGCAGGGAGCAGGTCAGAGCCAGCAGGCCCACCGCGGCGCCTACTGAGGGAGCCTGGGAGCGGCGGAGACTCACAGGGCCCAGCAGAGTCTGGACTTCTGCATCCGATCCCAGCTCGGCCACCTGTCCCATCTGAGGTGACCCCCCTCACTGCCCTGGCCTGCTGGGCTGAGGCCAGGCTCCCTGGTGGCCATCAGGGCCCTCCAGTGGGGACCAGGACTGGGGGCCCCATTTTGAATTGTGATATGGGCCCAGTGTAGGGACAGGAGAGCTGGTGGCTTGGGAGCAGTGCCTGGGTCCCTTGGGGTGGTGCCCAGATTGGGGGAATCATGGGGAGGGCAGTCTGAAGGGCCCCAGCAGAGCCTGCTGTCTGTGCTCCCAACTCCCCTACAGAGTGGTCCCATGTCCCAGACACAGCCCCATTGTCAATGCTGGACATGTGTCCTTGGGATCAGGAAGTTGAGCTCTCAGCTAAAAACACTGGAGTCGCTGCCCTGGCCAGTTTGCTCAATGGTTAGAGGGTCAGCCAGTGGTCTGAAGGGTCACTGATTCAATTCCTGGCCAAAGGTATGCACCTCAGTTGCAGATTGGATCCCTGGCCCTGGTTGGGGTGTGAGCAGAAGGCAAACAAACGATGTGTCTCTCTCATGGCAATGTATCCCTCTCTCTCTCTCCCTCTTATCCCTCCCTTCCTCTCTCTCTAGAGAATCAATGGGAAAAATATCCTCCGGTAAGAAGGGATTTCTTACCGGAGGATATTTAAAAAAAACAAAACTGGAGTTGCTTGCTGTGGATGGTGCTGGACACACGTAGTCACTGGAAATCCCTGCCACTACTTTGGGTGCCAAGTCCCCTTTACTGCCTCAGGGCCCACTCCTGACCCTCTGACCAGACTCTGTGAACTAGAGGCCAAGGCTGGAGGGGGTGGGGTAGGCAATGGGAGGTTTGGGGACTAGAGCTTCCAGCCTTGAAAATCACACTTTCCAGCAAGGAGCTCTGAATGGAGACTTACCATTGGAGTCCTCCGTTCCTCTTGGGATATTTGGGTTTTCTGTGGGAAGGAACAGAGAAAGAACTAGAGAACGGATGTCTTCGGAGTGTAGTCAAGGAGCGCTCCTCTAGCCCACACCTCCCGTGTTGTTTCACGTACTGTCTTGGTGCAGACACACCCCTGTGGGCTGGAGGTGGCAACCCATTGTACAGATGGAGAAACTGAGGAAAGTTATGTCCTTTGCCCAAGGTTGCCCAGCTGCGAAGTGGTGGACCTAGGGTAACGGCTGAACCCCAGTGCCGCCCTGTGGGGTTCAGGCCCTTGCTGTTCCCTCCTCCTCGGGGTAGTGTCCGCCAGAGCCCTGGGTGGTCCCCCCCCCAAGCCCCAGTCGGGCGCCGCATACCGAACACGATGAGCCGGGTGTGCGTGTCAGTGGAGCCCAGCGGGTTCTGGGCTGTGCAGCGGTACATGGAGCCGTTGAGCTCGGCGGGAACCCGCTCCAGCACCAGCTCCCTCCCGTCGAACTCGGTGCTGCCGTCCAGGAGGCGGCTCCCGACCCGCGTCCATGTGAACAGGGGCTCCGGGAAGACCTCGTTCTGTTGGCCAGAGCAGGGGAAGGTCTGGTCACAGGAGAAGCCATTATGCCAGAGCAGCAAGGGGTCAGGGTCACGGCCCGGCCATGCCTGGGGACACAGGCTTATCGGTGGATTCAGAGGGGCTTTCTGCAACACCAGGCAGAGGAGGACTTAGGGCTGGAAAGAAGGTCAGGTCCACGAGGGATGTTTATCCCGGGCTCTGGGTGGGTAAGCAAAGACTCAGGAACCTCTTGCCCCTTCTCATCGAATTAGCAGACAGAGCAGCAGACTGAGGCCCACCGGCTGGGCTGGATGTGGAGGGGAGGGTCTCAGAGCTGCTGCCCGGGAGCCTAGGGCCTGAGCTGGGGCCGTTCCCATCTCCCACACCCCACAGGGGCTCAGAGAGAGGCCGACCTGGAATCCGTGGACCAGAATCCTCACTGTGTCCCCGACCCGGGCTCTGCTGGGCGTCATCACGATTTTGGGTCCTTTAGGGGCAACTGTAGGGAGAGGAAGGCCAGGTCAGAGATGTGTGTGTGTGTGTGTGTGTGTGTGTGTGTGTGTATGTGGTGGAGGAAGAGACTGAGCAAGGAAAGCAGGGGCAGAGAAATGGAGGAGAAGGTGCCAGTCCAGTTCTAGTCCAGTTCTAGGATGCTCATCATTCATTCATTCATTCATTTATTCATTCAAGTCTGCCTGCATTCATTCACACACATTCCCTGAGCCCCTGCGATGAGTCCAACCTGGCTGGGAGCTGGGGATCCAACAGTTCACATAACATGGTCTCTGCCTCAGTGGACAAGGTGGGGGGGATCCCGGGTCTCGGTCCTCCCTGCCCCTCTTCCTTACGCCCTGTGTCACTTCTCCAAAGCCCCCTGCACTCTGGGCGTGGGAGACAGGTGCCCAGGGCAGGCAACATCAGGGTGGACGAGCCACTGGGATCACATGGTCCATCCCCTCAGGTTTCAGATGGGGAAGCCGAGGCCCATGGGTAACAAAGGGGTCACACGGAGCCAGCTTTCCACATTCCCTCACTTCCAGGCCAGGACTCTGCCCCACAGTCACTCACTCATCCTTTCAACAAGCAATTATTGAGCCAACCCCGTGCCAGGCTGTGGTGCAGGGCTAGGCACAGCGGTGAACAAACCAAGGGCCTGCTGACTTGAGCTTGCCATTTAGTTGCAAACAAGTACACAGACAAGAATGGGAAGGCCCTGAGGAGGGTTCCAGGCAGAGGGGACAGTCAGGGGGTGGCGCTGAGGCAGATGGTCAGGGGGTCAGGAGGGTGGGATGGGAGCTGGGGACAGATTCGGCAGCCTCCTGGTCCATAGTGTTCTGACCAGAGTGCCCGGCCTGGGCCACTCTCTGTGAACACCTCACAGAGGAGTTGGAGGAGAAAGCTCTGGGACCTCCCCGCTCTGCCCTTGCCTGCTCGCCTAGCCTCTCCTTCCCACTCAGAGGCTCCTAGCGAAATCAGAGCAGCGGGCGATGCGGGTGGTCTCCAAAGGGCTGTTAATTAAATCACAAGCAAGACATCGGAGGTGCCCCAGGGGGCGGCCGGAGCCTCTTTGGGAAGAGCTGGGCCTGCTTCGAGGCGGGAAGGGCAGGGAAGGCCTGTGGTTGGTTTCTGAGTCTGTATCCACAGGAGCAAGGGGACTCCTGGCCCGGGAGTCGGAGAGCAAGTTCTGCTCTATTTTGTGAGCCTTGGCCCAGGCACACCACCTGGCATTTCCCCTGAGCAAATGGGAACAGTGGTAATGGCCAGTGTCCACCCTGCCCGGGATGTTAGGAAAATCAGGAGGTAGTGATCTGAGGGTCAAGATCTGTCAGGCACATGAAGCGCGGGGCATCGAGTTCACTCCTTGTGTGCATGACCTCATTGAACTTCATGACCTTTCAAGATTGTCCCAAGGAGATGGAAGCTTAGGGGGCTCAAGTCACTTTCCGCCTTCTTAATTCACACTCTGTAGGTCATTAGCAGGTGGGAAGCACTTCGTGGGGCAGGCAGTGCGGCCCTGGGTACTCTGTCTGCTCTCGCTGTCCTGCTGGGGCAGCACTGTCGGGCTGCGGCCAGCAGAGGGCAGGGCAGGGCGCCCATGTCCAGGAGAGGCCTGAACCCCTGAAGGTCAAAGCAGACACCTTATGCTTCCGGGTCAGATTCCTCAGGGCCCTGTTTTCTAAAGGCCCATCTCCTCGCTCCAGGCTTGGGCCTGGGCAAACTAGCCAACAAAGGGACCCTGATTCCCCAGTCTCGGGCCTGCTTTGTCAACAACCCTTACCTACCAACTGCCCCTGAGGTAATGGGCCTTCCATTCCATGCAGAAAACCTCTGTCCCCTGAGCGAATGGGTCTTATTTCATACAGAAGACCTCTGTCGCCTCCCGTGTTCCCAACTGTGATGGAAAAACCCTCCCTGACCTTCCTGTGACCCGACTCAGCAACTGTCCCTGAAGAAGTCCCTGTGCTCTTCACGCACCCAGCAAATCTCCCTATGCTTTCCACGGTCCATTTCAACCTTGAAAACCTTCCATGGTTTTTAAAAAATGTTTTTATTGATTTGAGAGAAAGGAAGAGAAAGAGAGAGAGAGAGAGAGAGGGAGAGAGAGAGAGAGAGAGAGATCCATGTGAGAGAGAAACATCAATATGGAGCGGTGGCCTCTTGCAGGAACCCGGACTAGGGACTGAACTGGCAACCTGGGCACCTGCTCTGACTGGGAATCAAACCGACGACCGTTCGGTGCAAGGGATGATGCTCAACCAACTAAGCCGCACCGTCCAGGGCAAAGGCCTTGCGTGTTTTCTAACACGGATGCCTATTGATCCTGATGGACCAAACTCCCGTGACCTCTCGTGTCCTGACCTTATCCAGCGACCTCTGCTGGCCTAGCTAAATCTCCCATGCTCTCCTCTCCAGCTCAGTAAAGCTCCTTGCGGACGCAGACTTTGACCTCTGTGCCTGACCCTGAGTGCGTCTGACTCTGTGATGGCCAGCAGCCCAGGGCCCTACTCCAAGGCTTCCCCACCCCCAGCTCTGCAGGGGGCCTGCACCCCACACCGTACTCACCCAGCGTGACCTCTGCCTGCATGGGCATGGACAGCGCAGGGTGCTTGACCTCACAGCTGAAGAGGGCTTCGTTGTCGATCTGCGGGTTGAGCGTCCAGGTGAGCAGGGCACGCACCTCCACGGTGCCGTCGCTGCCCGGGCTGTGGCTGTGGCGCAGGAAGTACACGGGCTCGGAGCTGTGGACCCAGCGGGGGAACTCGCGGCTCACCACCGTCTCTGGGACGTTCTCGGTGGTCGGCTGGAGGAGGACGCTGGGGTCCGGGGTCAGGCCGAGGGAGGGGCGCTCCGTGGAGGGACGCCCGCCCCGGTTCTCAGTGTCCATCAGGGACAGCGACCTCTGCACCTTGGTGTCGTCCAGGTCTCGGTGCAGGAGGCTGCGGAAGGGCCTGCTGTCCCGGAGGGGCCCGGAGCTGGCCACCGGCGGCTCTGCCAGCGTCACTGCGTCGATCGGTTCCCCATCTCTTTTGAAATAAACCTGAAATTCCAAGGAAAAGATTTTGTGCCTATGACCTTGGCCTCCCGCTGGGGTCTAAGAAGGTGTGGCCGCAAGCGGCTGGTCCTTCCGGAGCCTCCTCCGCCTGGTAACCTTCTGATGGACCTCCTTGTTCCTTTCCCTCCAGCACCCGAGATGGAGCCGGCTGGTCCGGGGGCAGAGGCTGTGCCCATCCCTAGCACTTCCCCAGCCACAGTTTCCCTACTCCATGGGGTGTGGGGTGCCTGGAAACAGCGGACAGAAGGGCCCTGGGCAGCCCAAGGGGTGGTCTGTGCCCACCTGGGGAGAGCAAGAAGATGGGAGAGCAGGCAAGGGTGCTGAGATGAAAGGAGACAAGGGAAGGGTGAGGAAAGGATGCCTGTGCGTGTGGTCCCTCTGCAGTTTTAGAGGAGGCAGAGAGCAGGTGTGTGTGTAGGGGGGTGGGGGGGAGGGAGCTCCGTGTGTGGGAGGAGGCGAAGGGGGCCATCTTCCCGCTTTCTCCGCTCGTGAGGAATTCCAGTTTAGAGAGGCGGCATTTGATTTAATTTGCCGTCTTTTTATTTTTGTACAGGTGCCCAGAGGCCTGTGGGGATTGGGTGTATTTTTAATAAATCAGATAAATAAATAGATGGGAGACAGGGAGAGCGGAGGGACGGAAGCAGCTTTCAGGATGCTGATGCAGGTGAAGGGGGAAGAGGAGGAGGAGGGAGGGAAGGAGGAGGGGGAGGGGAGGAGAGGGATGCCTGAGGAGAGACAGGAGGAGGGGGAGGAGGGAGAGGCGGGGGAGGAAGTGGAATGTGCAGCGCAGAGAATCTGTCAGAGTTTATAGCGCCAAGGAAGAATCTCCTGCGCACATAATGGGCTGATTTGGGTTTTTCCTCTCTTTCTTTTTTTGAAAAGTGCTTCAGGAGCACATTTGTTATTTATATCAAAGGATTCTTTCAAATTCTGACCTTCCAGGCAAACGTAGGATGAGGAATATGTGTATATATGTTTTTACTCTCTATATTGGGATGTTTTAGTGCTGGGTCTTAACTGGCAGGAGCAGGCAGGCGGGGGGAGGGGTGCTGCGAGACTTCCTTTAGGCCCTTCGGAAAACTGAGTTTTTCTTTGGAGAAAAAGACCGACTTGATTTTAGGGAACCAGGCCTCTGTATGGGCTCCACAGGGGAAATGTGGGGCCATGTCCTGCTCCCGCCAGTGCTGGCTTTGAAGGTCCACTCGGGAGCACAGTTTTTTGTTTTTAAAAAAATATATTTTATTGTTGTTTTGTTTTGTTTTGTTTTGTTTTGTTTTGTTTTTACAGAGAGGAAGAGAGAGGGAGTGAGCAAGGGGAGCTCCTCTTGCTCAGGGTCACTCAGCGTGTGTGCAGGCCGGCTGGAGCCAGCTCTCAGCGGTGGCTCCCTCCATCCCTGGTGCATCAGCGTGCCAACAGCTCCGGTGCTGGACCGAGCCCTGAGCGCAGTTAGGGTGGCTGCAGGAGGAGGCTGGCCCACACAGGGACTCCCTCTCCTACCTTCCCTCCTTCCTTCCTCCCTCCTCCGTCCTTCCTTCCTCCTGTCTCCCTCCCTATCTCCTCCTTCCTTCTGCAACCTCTCTCCACAAACACCATGGGTAAGTCTGAGAAGTCCCTTCTCCTCTCTGGGCCTCATGCGTCTGCATCCTGCTCAATAACTGGGGTGAGCACGATGCTGGGATCCCCTAAAAACTGCTCCCACTGTGTAGTTCAAGGATCCCAGGGTCCAGCAAAAGTGGGGTTCCCCATGCTGAGAGGCTGGGAGCAGGAGAGGCGGTCGGCGGAGTGAGTGGGCAGGGTCAGACCAGGGCGGATGTGGCAGAGTTCACTTTTCAGCCCTCTCCCGGGCATGACGCAGCTGAGCCGGTTCGGGGAGGGCGGTCCCAGGGGCACTCACCATGGGCGCCGGCTTCCCTCCGGACACGATGCAGACCAGCGTGAAGTTCTGGGCCTGGTAGCGGTTGAAGGGGGCTGGCGTGTCCGCAGCCACCACTTCGATGGAGGTAGGAGGAGCTAGCAGGAAGGAAGCACAGAAAGAAAAAGGCTTAGCTGGGAGATTCTGGAAGAATCCACTGCTCACCTCAGATGGGCCAGGCCTCATGCGGAGTGCTGGGCAGGGCTGGGGGCAAATGGTGCCCGACCAGAGGGTGCCACTGTCACCAACCCCAGCGAGAAGGTTGTCCCTGCTGGGGTACAGAGGGCCCTGTCCACGGATGAGAGCCCAAATCAAGAGGGCACTTAGTGAAGGCAAGTGTCCCAGGCCCCGGGAGGTGAACGGAGCGTAAAGTGGCACTGTCCCAGCCCGAGGGACTGGCGCTGCGCTGGCCCTGAGGCAGTCACATGTGTGGGACAAGCATGACAGCTGGAGGGAACAGCATGTGCAAAAGCCTGGGGCAGGTTGTTGTTGTTGGTGGTGATGGTGGTGGGGGCATCAGGAGGGATGGGAAGCAGGCCGCTGTGATGGCAGCTCAAGGAGCCAGGGGAACGTGCCAGGACTGGGGGCAGGTGCTGGGCACTGACCAGGGGGCTGGTGGCCGGTCACCCTCCTTGGCTCAGGTTCCCGCAGCCGCAGGAGAGCCCACTGTGGCACTGTCAGGAATTCTGGGAGCCGGTGGTTAAACGGCGCCCAGCTTAAAAGGGCCACAGAGGGCACCTCTGCCCCGTGGAGCTCAGCCACAGCTGCAGAGCAGGCCTTCCTTGCTGTGTGCTCCTTCCCTGCTCCAGCCGCCGGAGAGGGGTTTAGGGCAGCTCCCTGGGCCCGAGCTGTTCTTCTTGGTTCTGAGAGCAGTGGGGAGCCACGGAAGGTTTTAGACAAGAGCAGCGACATGATCTGTGTTGCATTGTGAAGAGACTAGAAGCAGAATTTAGGCTGGAGAGGTAGCTTTGTCCACGGCAAGGGCAGAGGGAAGAAGGGGCTGGCTCTGACAGGCACTGGGAGGCTTTATTCTGGGGCCGGCCGGTTGTGCTTTATCCTGCCTCCCTCCAGCTCTCCTCACCAGCTGCCACCGGCCGCTGTGCCAAAGCCAGGGCTCCGGGCGCTGTGGGGGTTGGGATGAGTGCACATGGAGCCATTGGGTACACCTGGGTCCAAGTCCCAGCCACGCCAGCATCCCCTCCATGTCCTTGGGCAAGCGAGCTTCCGGTCCTCTCAGCGTGGCTTCATGGTTGAGCGTGAACCTATGACCCTGGAGGTTACAGTTTAATTCCTGGTCAGGGCACATGCCCAGGTTGTGGGCTTGATCCCCAGAGGGGGCTGTGCAGGAGGCAGTCGATCAATGGTTTTCTCATCATTGATGTTTTTATCTCTCTCTCCCTCTCCCTTCCTCTCTGAAATCAATAAAAATATATTAATATATTAAAAACAAAACAAAACAAAAGACACCTGTGTGCCTCAGTTCCCCAGTTTATGAAATGGGAATCATCCTCCGCAGCTGTATTTGAAGAACCAGCTAATCAATAAAACAGGGCTTACTTAGCACGTGGCAGGGTAACCTATGCTGAGATTCCTCCAGTTACTTTCCCAACTCCTGTAATTAGCCCCAAAGCCACACTCTCAGGACTTCGCTGGGGAAAGTCAGTCAGTTCTGGCTCATCCAGCCTCGGCCCTGAGCAGGGGTGGGGGGAGCCGAGGAAATGAAGAGGTGCGGGCCTTTCCTTCCGGCAGGGGGTTTCCACCCCAGTTGAGTTTAATTAAATTCGACAAACATTTCCCGACACCTACTAGGTGCAGGGCACGGTGCCAGGTGCTCGCGGCGGGCGCCCAGCAATGAAGCAGACACCGGGACAAGGAGCGCACCGGCTGGCGGGGACGACAGCCGCCCCGGCAGCTCTATTTTAAGGCCCCGGGAAACGGAGCCAGGTATGCCCGTTCATTCATCCGGGCAGCCGCCGTGTGCTGTCAGCGGGGGACGTGGAGAAGCGGGAGACAATGGGAGAACAATAGGCGGAGAATTGTAATTAAGTGTAAGATGGGAGGAAGCAGATGGTAAGTGGGTAGGAACTCCGAGGGGGAAGAACGCATCCGAACACTTCAATTACCCAGAAGTCGCAGATTCCGCAATCTAATGTTTCCAAAACTACCCTGCAAACCTGCATCCCGCAGCAAGCGCCAGCGGCGGCTCACGCTGATGAGCCAGAAGCCCTTCCAAGCCCTTGCCCGCGTTCATTCACTTAATCCTCACCATTAGTCTGGGCCAGCGGTCGGCAAACTCATTCGTCAACAGAGCCAAATATCAACAGTACAACGCTTGGAATTTCTTTTGAGAGCCAAATTTTTAAAATTTAAACTTCTTCAACATAGATTCACCCAGGCTGTGGTCTTTGGTGGAAGAGCCACACTCAAGGGGCCAAAGAGCCGCATGTGGCTCTTGAGCCATAGTTTGCCGACCTGGGGTCTAGGAGGTGAGGGTATGTATTCCCATTTTCAGATGAGAAAAGGTGAGAGGTGCAGCAACTTGCCTGAGTTTACGGAGTCAGGATTTGAACCCACGGGCCCCCGCTTCAGGGCCTGAACATGGACGTGAAGCTGTGCCACCAGGCCTTCGGAAAGAAGGAAGGAGCCAGACCCATGGGCACCCGAGCCCCAAGTACGCATGTGAGCCGCCGGGAACACACATCCATCTTGCACCTCTCCACTTCCAGGGATGCCTGAAAGCTGGATCTCTTGAGAACTGCTTCTGAGGGTGGCTCTGCTTATCTCGTTTGCCCCAAAGATTAAGGGACCATGCCAAGTAGAGTCTGGCACAGAGCTCTGACACGCTCCTGCTGGTGTATGTGAGGCGTAAGTACACCCCCCAGGATTCTTAGAGGCTCAGAGCTAGGCAGCGGGCACCTTCAAAATCACTCATTCGTCCTCCCTCGCTTTCATTGAGCAAACGGGAAGCAGGCACCTAGAACCTTCCTCGTGGGATGGCTTGAGGAGTACCTGAGATGATGCTGACACAGGAAGTCTGCCAGGCAATTCAGCAATGTTAACGCATGTTAGTTGTAATGCAGGGAGGTGGTCTGGGGCAATGGTTAAGAGTGTGGGCTCTAAACCCCACCACCCAGAGTTCAAAGACCAGGGGACCACTCCCCGGCTCCATGACCTTGGCGTGTTACCTAACCTCTCTGAACCTTGATTTCCTTACACACAGAATGCAATTATAGGGCACCTTCGAGGATCCAATGAAGGAGTGCCTGAGAGTGTTTTCACCGTGCACCCAACCCATGCCAGCTGTGTTTATTACAATATTATTTATGGACATCCTTTCTCCGGGCTCCTTGCCGCTGACTGGGAGAACAAACTGGTCCCCCGCTTTGGGGCACCCACAGTTCGATGAAGAGATCAGAGAATGCCCTGGCCTGGTCCTGTCCCATACAGTCATCACCGGCCCCATGTGGCTCTGAGCACGCATCTGTGACCTTTTCAAGTTCAAACGGGCTGTAGGGGTAAAACACGCATGGAATTTTGAAGACGGTCTTAAAGGAATGTTAAATACATTATGAATATTTTATACTGGGTACCTGTTGAAATAACACCTGGGCTATGTTGAACTTAGTAAATATATTACTAAAAATAATCTCACCTTCACAGGTTTTCTCAGCGCTGTTATTGGAAAATGTACAATCATATATGTGGCTGGCACTACACTGAGTGGCCAGATTATGATGATTTCTGAACGCACAATAATCTGGACACTCAGTGTATATCCTATATAATAAAAGGCTAATATGCAAATTGTCCCCTCAATCAAGAGTTAGACTAGAAGGCAGACTGGCCAACTGCTCATGTCCCCTCCCCCTAGCCAGGCCGGCTGGACCCCACTCATGCGTAATTCGTGCACTGGGCCTTTTATATATATATACTGAGTGGACAGATTATTATGAGTTCAGAAATCATGATAATCTGGCCACTCGGTGTATATTTCTATTGTGTAGCCCTAGGTCATCCTCCCATTTACAGGTCAGCAAACTGAGGTCAGAGAGAGGGGCCATCTGCCTGGTCACAGTGTAAGCCCATGGCAAAGCCTGGACTGGCCCCTGGTGTTACAAACGCAGGCCAGGGTTCTTTGCACAGCACTGGTGTGCCCCCTCCCCCAACACACACACACACACACACACACACACACACACACACACACACATCTGCGTGCATACACATCCCCATTCTGGAGATCTGCACCCTAGTCACGCACACCACCCACACAGAACCTGATTGGGAGCCATGTTCCCATCCCTCGTTATATTTCCGAGCAGGTGTTAGCAATATGTACAGTTAATCAAGCTCATAAGACAATAACAGATTTTAGTTGTATGGACAATGACACGGCAGAGCTGCGAATATCAGCACGGACAGCCCAGGCTCCCCGCACTGCTCCCGGCAACGCCTTCCTCAGGCCCTGTGGCCTGGAAACATGTCGCTCTGCATATCGCTGGGCAGGGCTCTGAGGGCCGGTGGTCAGGGGGCTGCTGACACCTGGGGTCCCCGACTGCTTGTGGGTGCTCCCCCACGTCACTATCAGCCTTTCCCCTCCTTCTTGTCTTCCCCTTTGATTACGAACAGCATTCTTTCCCCCTCAACCCTCTGCTTTGTAGGATTGTCGTCTGCAGCCTTCCTTCACTCTTAGTCTTACCAACTATATCCCGTCCCCAACTTCATCCTCATCTCCATCCTCACCTCTATCTCATCTCCTCTCTATTTCCTTCTCTACCTCCATCCCCTCCCCCTTTCTAGTCCTATCTCCATTTCTATTCCCTTCCCCATCCCCATCTCTACCTCCATCTCTATCCTCAACCCAAACTCAATCCTTATTTCTGTCTCCATCCCTTCCCCAACCCCAACCCCAAACCCAACCCAACCATCTCCATCCTCATTTCCATCCCACCCCTGTTACAATCTGACCAAGGTCAGAACGAGCAGCCCCTCACATGCCCATCCTGGGAGAGGTCCCATGGCCCCAGAGCTGTGTCCAGGCGAAGGCAGATGGCCAGCTGCAGGCACCGGCCACTTCTTGGACAAGAATAATCCCGAGTTCCAAGCCGGGCTCTGGAATGAGCAGCACAAAGCAGAGCCGCCTGGCGCTCTGGGCAGCGTAGAATGGCAAAGAGTCACCAACCAAGACCCCTGCTCGCTAATGTCTCCCTAGCAATTCTGTGATAGAGTTCAACATCCCCATCTCATCTCCTCTCTATATCCTTGGGTTGAGGATAGAGATGGAGGTAGAGATGGGGATGGGGAAGGGAATAGTGAGTGCCTTGTTCCTGTGGGCCTGAGACAGTATCTTCGGGAATGTCTGTGCTAGAACAAGCCTCTCCTGTTTCCCTGAGACCCTCCTCAGTCAGGAGACACCGAGCTGGCATATGTGGCTTGGGGTGGGGAAGGATAAAGAGCCTGGGCACATTCAGGATTTACCTGCCATACCTGGGTGCATCTTTGCACTGTACACCCCAGCCCTGGGCAGTAGGAAGAGCCCCCCCACCCCCACCCCCTGAATTCTATAAGTCCACCACCATCATGGTCAAACAGAAGCCACTGCCATAAACTCCCCTAAATCCACTGACTCCGAGTCAAGCCGGCGGCCTTCTCAGTTTATTTTTGTCCTCGCCTTAAGCAAGGAGGATGGCCGCTAGAAGTGTCTTTGATTTAATCTTGTCTCAGGAAAAGTTAACAGGCTTGGCATCTCACCGACCCAGCCGCGTGCCACAGCTCGCCTCTGCGTGTCTGTTCCTTGGCCACCAGGGGAGGCGGGCGTGGATCTCTCAGACTCCATGGTTCAGACAGACACAGTGAGGTAATGGTCGGGCGACCAGGTTTATGAAATTAACGCTGACATATCGCCTGCCATTCTCTTAAAAGTGGAAATTTGTGCGGGTCATCATAACTCACTTCGGGGATAATGCGATGGCGCTCTGCTCTGTGCAGCGGCCTGTGGCCTTTGCAATTTGGGAAACGCAAACCCAGTCTTGCATATATCTTGGCATTCCTGGGACAAGCAGCCTGCCCCGTGCCTGTGAGTAACAGTATCCACTAGAGTTCAATTCTCTTCCCATCATGAGATCCACCTCCATCCCCACTCCCCCTGGGGGCCTGGCTCTAAGGATCCAGCCCAGGCTTTGCTACCAACCTCCCACAGAGAATTTGGGCAAATCAAACGAGCCCTTTCCCAGGTGTCAGTCTTCTCAACTACACAGTGGGTTCAATAAGACACACCCTGCCGACCTTCCATCTTCGGGAATGTTTGACAGGAGAAGCAAATGAGAAAATGAACAGAAGTAAGGACAGCAAAGTGCTGCGCAAACACAAAGAGATTATTTATGTCTCCGCTTCGATGGCCCACACACACCCCTCGGCGGAGAGGCACGTTGGGGGGAGTGTTGGCCCCTCCCTGGAACGGCCATTGTCTGGAGGAAGGGATGATCCGTCGTCCTGTTCCTTGGGTACCACTTTATGGTGGTGCTCAGCGCACTTCTGCTCCGAGCGCCATTTATCACGGGGCGGTAATCAATTAGGTTTGGAGGAGGGGCGGGGAAGGGAGAAGACAAGTTCAAAATTATATTATTTGCAAAAATCCATTCTTTCCTCTCAGCATGCCTGCTCTATTGACTGCCTTCCTTTTCAATCAGCTCCTAGTCATTACCCCATATTTCAAAGAGGAAAAAAGAAAACCACCCTCTTAATATAAGTGTCCATGAATATAAATGTGCCTCCATGTTCCCCTGTGTTCCTTTCTTCCTGCTTTTTTGTTGCTGGCCCCACAGCTTGGTGTCGCTCCTCCATCCTCTCTTCTGGTCTCTCTCTGCATCTTTAACATGCTGCTCAAAAGGGCACCTTGTCCAGGAAGCCTTCCCTGCTCCAGCCACACTGAGCTGCCAAGGTTCCTGCCTCACCTTGTTCGCCTCCGCTGTGCCCTGCCCATCCTTCTGCTAGCAACTCTGCCCCATCCTTTAGAGCTGGCATGTGGGCAATGCCTCCTCCAGGCAGTCTTCCAGGACTTTGCCAGACTCATGCAGGGCTTATCCTCCAGGTTCTGGGAGCATCCTACTCTTGTCATGCTCACAGGGGCTATCTGTCCTGGGTCCTGAAGGTTGGGGCTTTGTCCTTCCCCAGTAACCTCAGAGCCGGTGCAGGCCTGCCACACAGGAATTTTTTTTCAGTTCCTGTTTGCTTCCCTTCGCCTTCCATTTTCCCAGCACAGGCAAGTGTGCAGCCTGTGTGTGGACGGAATCCCACAAGACCCTGCGTTCTGTGGGCTCTGCCCCCATATCTAGCCTTGCCTTGTTCTTCCCCACACCACCATGCTCCAGACACAATGAGATTCTTTGACGGCCCCAGAACACCCTAAGGTTGTTCCAACCCCAGGGCCTTTGCATTTGTTGCTTCCTCTGCCTGAAGGCCTTCGTTCAGCCTTCCGCATGGCTGGGTCCAGTTCACCTTTCGAGTGTCACCCCACAATCTAAGCCAGGGTCCCCGTTATCGTCTGCAGCAGCACTTGGCCGCCATAGAGAATGTATAGTTACTTCATGCACTGCGGTGCACACTTGTCTTTTTCTCCGATATCTCTCACTAGGACGTAAGACCACGAGAGCGGAAACCCTTTTTGTCTACGGCCGAATCCCAAGGCCTGACACTCTAGAATTTACTCAATACATATTTTGTTTGTCACGTGAATAAGTGGAGGCACTGAGGGGAGGGGCCCAGGTGTCCTGCCCCCCAGTTCCTGCCCAGGGTGGAAGGACTGCAACCGCTAGCCCAGGCCCCCGTCTCTCGGCAGGAGCTGGAGGAGGCAGATCCTACAGTGGGAGGTGTGACTCCGGCAAGAAAGAGAGAGAAAAAGCACAACTCTTTGGTTTATGGGAAAATTAAATATTGAACTGAGTAATAACAGCAGCCAAGGGGAAAAAAAACCTGACGAAAAGCCCCCAAACGGAGCCGCCATCAGTGACAAGAGAGATAAACGCAGCGTCTGTGCTTATATGGCTGCCACGGGCCCTTTTATGTGGCAGCTGCTGAGCGGGCCCGCCGCCCCCTTCAGCTGAAAGCGGTGGGTAGCCTCATGCTGATGCAATGGCGGGCGGGGACCTGGGGTCTAGGTCATTGCCAGGGTGGGTGGCGGCTGCCCAGGGCCCTAAGTGCTAGATGGGGGCCTTTCTGTGTGTGTGTGGGGGGGGTCACAAGGGAGCCCAGTGGCTGCGGGCATGAGCCATCCATTGCCTCCCACTCCACGGGGAGCTGGCTGCAAGCACCCACTCACCTGCCTCGCCCCTCCCCTGCCAGCTGTTGTGCTTTGGCGGTGGTGAAAGATAAAATTAACAACCCAACCGGGCTCTGGCTGACTGCTCAGGGGGAGCAGGGCGGGTGCTGGGGGTGGGGGGCAGCATGCTGTGCTAGGCAGGGAGTCAGTAAGGCTGGGCAAAGCGGGACTCTAGTGAGGTTATTGCTGAAGAAACACACACACACACACACACACACACACACTCTTGGGGAGATCAGGCCGCAGGTTCTGTGAGGATCTGGATCACTGTCCTAGAGCTATTTTGGTGACTCTGATCTGGTGGTTCTCAAAGTGTGGTCCTGGACCAGCAGCATCAGCCTTCCTCGGGAGCTTGTTAGGAATGCAGATTCTTGAGCCCCATTCCAGACCTGCTGAACCAGAAACCTTAGCCTCGGGGAAAGATAGGGTGGGGTCCAGCCACCTGGGTTTGAACAGGCCTTCCAGGAGGTTCTAATGCAAGTTCAGCATGTGAACCACTACCTTGTCTTTGGAAAGATGCCATCTGCTCGCCGCCATATTAGAGATAGCAAGCCTCCCTGGAGTTATGTGAACGAAGGACGCGACCCATAGTAGGTGCTCAGTGACCAGTAGTGGGAATTATTGCCGGTGGGAGGGGAAGGCTCAGGGAAGGCAGATCTCTCTGATTCTCCAGGCCTCACTAAAGGGGGCATAAGCAGAGCTCTCCAGAGACTCTCTGCACTGATTGGACTTCAAATCCCCAAAGTCCCACCCTCACAGCAGGGCAGCTTTCTGCTCCTGCCTTCATTGGCTGTTTGTCAATGTTCCCAGTTTTCTGATTGGTCTCCTAGGCAGTCCCATCTGCATGTACCCTGCACCTGGGGATTGCTGGCTAGAGGCTACCTGTCTGCGGCCACCGCCTGAGGCCGCCTCAACCCTTCCTCGCTGGCCATTGTCATTGATGTGGCAATAGAGCACGTGTGTTCAGGCCCAGATGGGTGCCATTTCAGCGGAGATAAAATCTATGGAGTGTGACATGAATCTGTTTTAAATAGCAGCAAGGTTGGCTATTTGGGGGATGTTTTCAATGGATCCCAGTGGGACATGTTACACACATGGGTGATTTTACCAGGTGCTGTGCTTGTAGTTTGATGAAAGAAGCTTCTGGAAGCCTGGGCGGCCCTAGCAAGTGGAGAGGCATCTTCAAGACCTGGCAAGTGGCAGTGGCACCCAGTTCAAGTGTTCCCTGCTCAAGTTCAAGTTCAGGGCTGCTCTACATACCCTGCCCAACCCTCCAGAAAGCTTGAAGGCTCTGGCTGGACCTCACCCTTTCCCCTCCCCACCCCTCACCCCTGGAAAACTTCTGTCCCTTCCAGCAGAATGGTGACCCCCTAAACACCAGGCCTCGGTGTTCTGGGCTCAGAGTAGGACTTACCCCTGACCTTCCCCACCCAGGGCCCGGGATACATGGCCCCAAGGTCACGGCCTTGCCATTCACAGACTGTGTGAATCTTGGGCAGTAGCTCGCTTTCTGGGCATCACCCCTAGAGTCTCATGTGGGGCACTCATGAGGACTGAAGTCCATGGCAGGGGCCCACCCTTGACAACCTCACAGCAGAGCCCCAATCCCTGCCCTTATCTCCCCCAGCTCAGAGCCTCCCTTCCAGCAGCAGATTTCCCAGAGGCCTCTGTGGCCAGAGTATTTCCTGTCCTGTCAGCATTTTAAGATTGATTTCCGAGTCAGAGGGCAAGTAAATCTTTCTTGCCACTTGCTTCTCACAAAGCAATTTCCAGGGGCAAGGAGAGGGTGGAGGGGAGGAGCCGTGGAGAAAGGGCTTCTGGGGGAGGAGTTCCTCACGCCAGAGACACTGGTTCACACTGCTGATGGGCCCCAGCTCAGGGCAGCGGGAGGCACACCCTCCCAGCCAACTCCCCAGGCCGATCAGAATAGTGACCCCAACTCCTGAGGCTCCCTGGCAGGGAGAGCTGGGCCCTCCCCTGCTGAGCCACCCCGCAGTCTCACAGCTGGTCAGGAGGTCTCCCTCCTCTCTCACCTTGAACCCTCCGGCCTTCCCCACACAGAGCAGTGGACTTGAGAACTGGAGAAGACCAGGAACCCCCCAGTCCAGCACTACGGAACCCTCCCCTGAGTGATCACCAGTATGTCCAGAGGGTGATGAAGCAATCTCTCCACCCCTTACCCCTTCCCTGCTCCCTGCATCCCTGGGGCCCCAGTGGGCCCCAGAGTCAGGGTGCAGAGGAGGACACTCACTGAGCAAATCCACACACCCTCCCCTGCCCCATGACCTCTGAAAACATCAACTCAGCACCTGGTTTTCCTCCCCTGGACTCTGGAAACTTGTGCCCCTCTCCATTTTCCCATCTTCCGGGGACTCCTCCAGGGCAGACACTGGTCTTACATCTCCGGGCACTGCATTCAGAGAGAGCAGCTGAGGCTCTCCATTCGGTCACTCACTAACCATGGGATCTTGGCCAAGTGGCTTCATCTCTCCGAGCCTCAATGTCCTCCTCTGTGAAATGGGCACAACCACGTTCACTCTCCCACCGGCTGTTGTGAGAATTAAATACAAGAAGGCTCCTTAAGAACTTAGTACCGTGCCTGACGCATGATGAGTGCCTGATCAGAACCAGCTTTTCGTTATTAAGATTGTCATTCTTAGGGAGTGACGCAGTGCTGCCTCCTCAGGCACAGACGGGGAAACTGAGTCCAGGGGTGCATGACTGCTGGCAGCAGAGACAGGACTGCTGCCTCCCGGGCCATGCCAACTCAGAGTGTGCTCTTGGTCTCAGCTTCCCCTTTGGCACGTGAGGCAGTGGGATTCCTTGCTTCCCCCCCGGGAGTGTCTACGGGCCACAAACACTGTCAGGGGCCGGCTCATTGCCTTACACGGCCGCCCTCCCTGCTCCCTGCTCCTGACACAGCTCAGTTCACACCTGTAGCCTCAGCCTCACGCCTGCTCCTGAAATCGCAGAGCCCGAGGCACTGACGTCTCAACAGCCACATATCACTTGCAATTAAGGGCCCCCATCCTGGGGAGGGAGGCTCACCTTCTGCCGGAGACACTAAATCCAGCTCCCAGCAGCAGAGAGGATAAAGCACAGCACTGACCTAACACTTGTCAAGGCTTAACGAGGCACCTGCAGGCCTGCTCTGGTGGGGCCAGGAGACCGGCACCCGCAGGGGTGGGAAGGAGGTGGAGGGAGGCAACTCCCCGAACAGGAGGCGAGTCCTGGTCTGTGAGACACAGAAGGTCCAGGAGCTGGCGAGGGCCCTGGGGGCTGCCGACACCTGCCTAGACAATTCCGGGGAGCAGATGAATCTCTGCAGCTAGGCTCATCAGGGCACGATGGGCCGCTCCATGAGCGGCTGTAGAAGGGCTCTTTAGCCAGCCAGTCTGGGTTTAAGAACTAACTCTGCCCTCACTGGCTGTGTGACCTGGGGCAAGTGACTCAACCTCTCTGGGCCTCAGCTTTCTCACTAGTAAAAATGGAAATACATACCTCCTAGAGGAGTGAGGGTTAAATGAATATATTTAAAATGCTTGGAGCAATGTTTGGCACCCTGTAACTGCAAAACGCACCACTATCACGTGGGTCCTGGCTGTCCCATATTAAAAGGAATCTCTCTCAGTCCTTTCCCCATAGCAGGCACACAGTAGGTGCTGCTAAATATCGGTTGAATCAAGAACTTGTAGGTGTGATCAGATGGTCTTCCTCAGAGAGAGGCTGGTCTGCTCCGTGGCCCCAGGAACAGTGCCTGTTGCTTATATGAGTGGCCCGCTCCCTCCAGCCAATTTTGAGTCAGAGAGATTCCAAATCATGCCCACGTGCACATGTGCTATGGAAGTCTCATCTGCACCCCCAACTCAGAGCCTCAGGTTCCCACGGAGGGAGCGTGGCAACCAGAGAACATTCAGGCTCATACTCCAGGCTTCTCTTTGTTAGCAGACTCAGTTTTCTTTTCTGTAAAATGGGGCTACTGATCATGCCGATCGTGCTGGGAGGAGCAGCTGATGGTGCAGCCCACATATTCCCAGCTGTTGAGGGGTCCCTGTCTCTGGTTACGGTCCATCTGGCTGCCACATTGCCCCCTACCTGGAGAGGGACAGGGTCCCTCCCTTTTCCTGGCAGCCTCGTGCAGTGGGAGAATTGAGGGCTCTGGTTCAAATCCCAGCCTGCCCACTGCTGTGAGGTGCCAGGCCTGCTCCCTGGCCTCGCTGAGCCGTCTGGAGTTTGCCCACTGCTGGTGAGGCAGCACAGGGAGGACCGGTGGGCCTGTTGCTGAGAACACAGTGGCATCGGTCAAGGGCATTCCTACTTTGCAGGGCTGTGTTCCGAGAGGGAGGGGAGGAGGACTCTAGAAGCTGTCCAGGAGGCAGTTAGCAGGCTCGGGCCTTTGGGGCTGATGCTGGGAAGTGGCTGTCCTTGATAGCTGACCCAGTAAGCTCCAAAGTATTCCTCTGAGCGCCCAACCCATCTGTCTGGCCCATCTCTGAACTGGCTCTCAGCCGGTGACCTCTGCTCACTGGGGACCTGTGGGCAGGCAGGCGGGCAGAGAGGGCAGCCCGCCCCCAGGTCCCTGGCCAGGCCAGGCCCAGGCACTCAGCACGGCCCTGCCCAGTCTCTGAAGATGCTTTTATGTCCAATTGGGAAGACCCTGGCCACTCCGGCCTCAGTCACGGGAGCGCAGCTCCCTTCTGGCAGCCCAGCCCAGCCATCTGTCTCATGCCCCTTCTGCCCAGCTAGTTGCCCCCTCAGGAGGCCTGGTTGGTGAGGAGAGGCCTGCAGAGGTCCTTGGGACGATACCCAATGTCCCATCTTCAGTAGTCATCTCTGCTGAGTGAGCTCACAGTTTCATTGGCACCTTCTCAGGGGATGGTCTGCCAGTTCCGGCCATGTCCTCCCCATCTGCTCCCATCTTTTCATTGGTCCCCATGTCCTCTGGCTTCTGTCTGGAAACACCTGGCATGTTCCACCTCTATTGCCCGGGCCCCCGGCTGGCTCCTGGCTCCCTCTAACTGCCCGCCCTGCCCCGTGCCTTTCTCCGCACCATCTCTTCTACAACAGATCTAGGAAACACGAACCTTCATTCCCCCCCAGTTTCCAGATGGGGAAACTGAGGCTTGGAGGGGAAGAGGCACAGCGAGACTGTGGAGGAGGTGGGGTGGGACTCAGGGCTGCTGCTCCATGGCCAGGGTGGGAGGACAGAGTGGTCCGCCTGGCTTAGAGGTCTCCCCCTGGACAGATGGCCCTCCCTGCAGGTTGGCAGCCATTCCGAGGCCGGCCAGCCTTGTCAGGGTGAAGGTCAGGGCAGAATGGGCAGGAAGGAAGAACAGCTACCCATTTTGTGGGCTCACGGAGAGCTGGGGACACAGGCCTTCCCCTCTGGTGCCCCAACAGGGGGTGGAGGGGGTTACAGTCAAATAGAGAAACTGAGGCCCAAGGGGCTTACACAACCTGCCAGCATGCTCAATGGTCATGTCCAGCGCCCTGGAGCCCCCCTGCCTGGGTTGTCACCCTGACCTGTGCCCTCGGGCCCATTTGTTAACATCCCTGTTTTCACACTTGTAAACAGGGAAGGTGGCAGCAGGCCCTACCTTAGAGGGCTGTTACGACAATTAAATGTGTTGACAGGTGCAAAATAGAACTGTGCCTGGTGGATAGTCAATGTGCAGTAAACACTGGCCGCTTTTATTACGAGTCGTTGCAAACGGGGTTTGAAATTCACGGCCAAATGCAAGGTTCAGACCCGGAACCAGTCCTCAGCTCTCCAAGGAAGTGTGTGTCCAGCCAATCGTCCCGGGCAGAGGGACAATCCTTCACGTGGCCACGACAGCCCGCCTGCCAGTGTGGGAGAGCCGGGGCGCCTGCTGCCAGCACCCAGGGTGGGTGGGAAGGAGGACAGGAGGACGGAGAGGGAAGGGGAACAGGAGGACGGGGAGGGAAGAGGGACAGGAGGACGGGGAGGGAAGGGGGACAGGAGGATGGGGTGGGAAGGGGGACAGGAGGACGGGGAGGGAAGGAGGACAGGAGGATGGGGAGGGAAGGGGCTGAAAGGAAGGCTTGCTCAGCCTGTTGCTGGAGTGGGGGTGGGGGAAGGGACCCAGGGGCTCCTGGGATGGGAGGTGGCGCTTGCACCCTCTGCTCCTCAGTGCCCTGGGCTCCTGGATCCTAACCGGCCCATTCCTCCTCCTGAAGGGCTCTCTGGAGTCTGTGGCCACTCCAGTCGCCTGGGGCCAGCTCATATAATGAGCTGGAGCTCAGCGGGAGGCTCCAGTGCTGAGGCTCCCAGCCAGGGGAGGGAGCTGATCATTTCCCTCCCAGCAGGCCTCCTGGGCTCTGAAGGCGGCTGATGGGGGCTCTCCATCCTGCCTCCCAGCGACCCTGCCTGCAGACCCCCAGGGATTCTCATCCAAGCCTCCTCCCTCCAGGGACCCAGCCTGCCCCGTGGATGGCCATGTGCACCTGCCTGGGAGACGCGCACCCCAAGCTGTCCTGCACTCAGGAGGGTCCTTGGAAGGGCGGCCTGCAAACAGAAGCCCCATTCCCCCTAGTACCCTTCAGAGACTCAGAGTTGTCCCTCTTGCGCTTCGCTCAGGCCTATGGGAGCACCACCAGGCCTTGGAAGGCACAGGGTCTACCCTCAGCCCGCAGAGCTCCTCATCCCACTAGGAGCCATAGACATCTCTGCTTCCCCAGTCAAGAGATATCCTCAGCCCTCCCTTCATGGGTTCTGGGAACGTGCCCCTTTTTTCTAGAGAGGAGCACTGGGCTGGGAGTCCAGAGGCTTGAAGTCAAGAATCTGGTCCTAGAAAGCAGGGCTCCAGGTCTCTGGAAATCCTAGGTTTTGGCTTGGCCTCATGAAAGTGGACTCAACCTGCCCCCCCTCGCCCCCGCTCTTCTCCCCCTTCCCCCCCCTCCCCCCACCCCCGGCAGCCTGTAGTCTCCCTCTGGGAGTGCTCACCAGCCCCGGGGTGAGCTTCTTGCAGTGGGGGAGCTGAAGGGACCGCTGCAGGGGGACTCCTGGGCCACAGGAGCCCAGGAGGGGAGCGTCCGGGCCATACTGAAGGACGCCAGGTGGCTTTAGAAAGCAGCAGAAGTGCATAAAGATGAACATACCGATCAAGGGAACAGAACAGAGAGTCCGGAAATAAGCACTCACATTCACAGTCCATTGCATCTCGGCAAGGATGCCAAGACATTTATTTCATCAGGGAACCAAGAGCCTGTTCCCGAACTGGTGCTGAGACAATCGGATACCCACCTGCAGACCACACCGGCTCCTCTCTCCGCCGCGCACAGAAACCATCTCAAGATAGGCCACCCGCATAAATATGAGCATGCAGACTACAAAAACCGCCGGTGCCTCCTTAGACCGTCCAACACACAAGCAACCAAAGAAGAAATATGTAAACTGACTTCATCAAACTGAAAACTGCTTTCTATTTATTTATTTATTTATTTATTTATTTATTTATTTATTTATTTTTTAATACATTTTATTTTATTTTTTTACAGAGCAGAAGGGAGAGAAAGAGGGACAGAGAGCTAGGAACATCGATGAGAGAGAAACATTGACCAGCTGCCTCCTGCACACCCCCTTAATGGGTATGTGCCCGCAACCAATGTACATGCCCTTGACCGGAATTGAACCTGGGACCCTCCAGTCTGCAGACCGACGCTCTATCCACTGAGCCAAACCGGTTTCGGCAAAACCGATTTCCCTTTAAAGGACACCATCAAGAAAGGGAGATGCTAACTCAAGATGGGGTGAAATATATGCAAATTATATATCTGACAAAGCGCTTATATCTGGGATAAAAAAATCTTGCAGCTTAATGATAAAGAGACAAATAACTGCACCAAAAATAAGCAAAGGGTCCCGAGATATTTCTCCAAAGCAGATATCCAAATGGCCAAGAAGCACATGAAAAGCTGCTCCACATCATTAGCCATCGGGGGAAATGCAAATTGAAATACCGCTTTGCAAGGAAATTAAAAATATATGTTGACGCAAAATCTTGAACATGAAGGCTCAGAGCACAGCTATTCACAATAGTCCCAGAGTGGAAACAGAGATGACCTGTGGTTGAGACACTACCCCCGCTCCGCCACCAGCACCTCCGGGGCGCCTAGGCAGGAGGCAGAATCTCTGGGCTTTCTTATCTGGCAAAGAGGGAGTGGTGTGCCCGCCTCATGGAGCTGCTGTGCTGGCTCATTGTGTTAACTTACGAGGAGCTCAGCACAGTGCCTGGCGGGTTAGTAAATGCTCAGTGGAGGGGGCCGCTGTGGCTGGGAGCAGAGAGTGTGGGATTCAGGGCCAGACAGCGGCGCTTCCTGCTCGGCCCCCTCCTGGCCCAGCTCTCGGTGTTGGCTGAATGGTTTCCCCCAGAAAAGAGCTGTAAAAGCCCTAACCCCAGTGCCTGTCGGCGGGAGCTGACCAGGAACCAGCGTCTATGCCGATGTAGCCATGTTCAGAGGGGCCTGTTCTAACATGTTTTCACAGGAAAGACGTGCTGATACCGTCCTTCCTGGAAAGGAAGTTCAATGCCAGCCCGTCCTTGTCGCAAGTGGAAACCTGCCTGGATGTGGACTCAGGGCTGCTGGCCTCCAAGGCTGGTCCTTTTGTCAGAGGATAGGAGTAGAGAGGAGCCCTGGGGTGGCAGCAGATGGGAAAAGGGGCACCCCCATGGGGACTGGGGCACAGCTGTGTGCCTCTCAGACTCTTACAGGCCCCGATGGAAAAGGAGCCCCACCCGACGGTCTGAGCTTTGGAAAACCAAATGCGCCTAGAGAGGCCTCGGTCTTACCAGGGTGAGGTCCCCTCTCTCTCCCCTCTGTACCCCACCTCCCCCCAGTCCAGAGGTAGGGATGGTTCCCTGGGGGGTTCGGAGTTGCTCTGATCTCGGCAGACCTGGGGGGACTGGCCCTCACGTGGGTGAGCCCCTGGAACCTTCAGAGCCTCTGCTCCGTCATCTGTAAAACGGGGTGACCGTGCCTGCCTTGGAGGGCTTTCGTGGAGGTCGCAAGGTTAACTGTGGGTTGGCACTGAGCACCCAGGGCTGGGTGCACAGACCATGTTTGGCGGAACGTGGCCTTTGTTGAGAGATGTGGGCGGGAAGAGCCCCCTCGGTGGTGACAGTTCCACCTGCCGAGTGACCGAGAAGCCCCGGGCGTCAGTCTCCTGGTGGCACAGGGTGGGGGTGTCTGGGCCTCGCCACATTTCACTGATTGTAACATCGCAATGAGCATGCTCCCCTGCATACCCTGCACCCCGAGAAGAGCCCTGGCCACGCTCCGGTGACCGTGTGTAATGCGGTCCAGAGGCCCAGCGTGCAGCTCTGAAATTGGCTTACGATTTATCTGCTGCTCGGATAAAAACATTTTAATGACGGCGTGCGGCACGAACCCTCGGCGTCCCCCACGGGGCTCCCAAATGTCTTTCCCCACCACATAGCGGGGCTGTTACAGGCGTGAAATTACAGCCGCTCTCGAATTTTGATCTCTACCCAGAGGCCTCTGGAAACGGCGCGTTAGTCTGCGCTGGCTGCACACGGGCGAGGGCAGACGGGAGCCGGGCTCTGCGGCAGATCTGCTCCGAGCTGATGATGCTCGCGGGGCCCTGGGCTGTGTGCTTGGCTCCCTGGCTCCCCACTGTCCCAGGGAGCTTCCCTTCGACCCCCAAATCAGACAGGGGTTGGCTGCCATGGTCCTGAGGATCTCCTGGGGCACAAAGGAGACCCCGCTGGCCGGGAGGCAGGGTCTGTGTGTGTGTGAGTGTGTGTGTGTGTGTGTGTGTGTGTGTATGTGTTTGCCCGTGCACGTGTGTGTGACGCAAAGCCACAGACAGGCCAAAACAACGAGGAGATTTTAACGTCGGAAACCTGCCTGGACATATATTTAAAGGAGCCAAGGGAGGCACAACTTTTCTCCTAATGGTGCCTGCTTTTTGCTGACGTGGTTAGGATTGGCAGAGACTGTAAGAGACACTGTTTACTGGGCGCTGGAAATTGGCCTGAGCTCAGAGCATCCTGTTCTGTGGATTATCTCAGTTAGCTCCCTCTCATCCCCCCTCCCCCCCGCCTTGGCCACGCCCCTCGGTTCTCTGAGCCCAGGTCTATGCAGTGGACACAGTACAGTGCCTGCCTGGCAGCTGATGTGGCCGCTGGTACCGTACAGAAACCTCCTCATGCTGCACCCCTCCCCCCCCCCGCCCCCTCCCAGCCCGCCCTCCCTTTCCCAGCCGGTGGCCCATGGCCCGGACTGCCTTGCTGGAGGCCGGAGTGCTCCGCGTGCAGCCTCTGTGGGAATCAATGTCCTCCTGGAGGTCTGGCCTTTGGAGGTTTTCAATTTCCCCAGAAGCTACGGCTCCCCACGGCGCCTTTATGCTTCCATTGATCGCCGCATCCCGCAAGCTTTGTTTCCCTAATAAATGCCATCTGATAAGAAAATGGGGAGCACTGGAGCCCAGAGCTGTGACCACGTTCGGTCCTAGGGTTCTGGAGGCAGGATCAGAGCACGTTTCTGGCACGGACATCTGTGCTCACGGGGCTCCGGTCACCACTGGGAGCAAGGCCCTTGTCTTTACAAATGGGGAAACCGGGGTGGGGGTGGACACAGGCAGCCAAAGACAGGCCTGAGCATCAGCATCCCCACTTTGCAAATTAGAAATGGAGGCACAGAGTCAGCCCCAGAACCAGGAGCCCCGACACCCAGTTCAGTGTGCTTTCTACATCGTCCCTCAATGCTCAAAGGATCAGGAGGTCCGGGGAGGGGCAAGCGGCCGTGTCAGAATCATTCTTCCTGCAGCAAGTGTGCGTCCCGCTGGGCCGACGTCTCAGACCCCCTGGAGGCTCCTGGTTGTCCTCCCTGAGGAGCGCCATCCCCTGCGCTTCCGCACGGGCATTTCCATGAGCATGGTTCTTGGCTTCAGCTTGGGAACGGTGCCCTCACAGCTGCCCCCACAGTGCCCTGTCCCCACTCCCTCCCTTCCTGACTCCTCACCGGCCTGAGTCTGCGTGGTCCATGAGGATCCATTCGTCCTGCATCCCGCCTCATCTAACAGGAGGGACAACTGAGACCCGGAGTCTGCGACAGCCCACTGCCCTGCGGGAGGCTGCCTGCTCCCTCACTTCCTCATCTGTGCCCATCAGCATGTCAGAGCCCCTCCAAGATGCCAGCCCATGAGGACCCGTGCTGGTAGAAGAAGGGGGTCCAGAGAGGAAGTCCTCCGTGGCAAGGACACACCGGTCACACCTCAAGGTGGAGGGTGGGAAAGAAGAGGGCCCGCTGCCAGCACAACAGGCATTTCAGCAGGTGGTGCCCGGGACAGCCCCTCGGCGCACATGCACGGGAGCAGGAGCACCCAGGCACTCACATGCACACACACGCACGTACATGTACACATGTATGTGCGTACACACACACACACACACACACACACACACACACACACACACACACATCTCCTCACTGGGATGCCAGGGCCGAGGCCCTGCACTCACCCATGACGTTGAGGAAGATGTTGCCTGATGCCAGGACCACCTTCTCCCTCGTGGCGCGGTCGTAGATGCCCACGTGGCACTCGTAGGGACCATTGTCTGAGACTCGGACCTCGGGGAGCCTGGGGGAGGAGAGCAGCAGGGTGAGGGCCGGTGATCCGGGGCTGAGAAGCGCCACCCCCAAACCCCACGGTTCAGCCTTCGCTGAGCAAACGCTCCTGGATCCAGCGCGTGCCTGCGGGGCTGAGAGGAGGAGCCACGTTTATGGATCGCCGACTGTATGCGGCCCGTGCTCAGAGCCTCAGAGGGCGGAGGGGAGGCTGTGTGCAGCTGAATTAAATCTGTGCTCCGTTCGGCTTCATGAACTGGGCGGCCGTGGTGCCACCCCGAGGGGGCCTGGGGATGCCATGGGCCCGGAGACACCTGGTGTGTGGTACAGGCTCAAAACGGCGGCCTAGCACATCCCCTCCGAGGCCGCCCTGCACGTACGAATCGGCATTCCCATTTCGTAAACGTGGAAACTGAGGCTCTAAAGGGGACAGAGAAGCGAATACAAGCTAAGAGGGGAATTTGAACGCTGCCTGACTGCCGCTTTATCCCCAGGTCTGGGGATCTGAGAAGAAACGCAGTAAAATTCCTTTCTTCAAGGAGCCCTGCCTCCGTGGACGAGGAGGCAGGGCAGCTGACCATCGCCCCCAATCACACGGGAAAGGGTGGGCCGATTGAGCACAGAGGGAGCAGCGGCCTCTGCCCCAGGTGGTCAGGAGGGCCTCTCGGAGAAGGTGGCCCCTGGGGATAGGAGAGACCCATTCAACCCTTACTCCTCTCCCAGTCCAGAGAGTAAATAGTTTAGGCTTTGCTGCTTTTACAGTCTCTGTCTGCGGCAATGGTTCTCAGCCTTCCCAATGCTGCGACCCTTTCATACAGCTCCTCGTGTTGTGGTGACCCCCAACCATAACATTATTTTTGTTGCTACTTCCTAACTGTAATTTTGCTGCTGTTATGAATCGTAACGTAAATATCTGCGTTTTCTGATGGTCTAAGGCCACCCTGCTAGCGGTTCTCAACTTGTGGGTCGCTTAGAGTAAAAGCAGCTACAGACAAGGCCTGTGCAAATCAGTGCGGCTGTGTTCCAATAAAACTTTATTTATTCCCACTGCCATTTGAATTTCAAATACTTCCTTGTGCCCTGAAATCTTCCGTTTTTACTATTTTCCATCATTGAAAAAAAGAAGAAAGTAAAATACGTTCTAGTTCATAAGCTGTTAAAAAAAAAAAAACAACAGCTGGATTTGGCCCGTGGGCTGTAGTTTGATGATCCTTGTTCTAGATCCTTCCTCAGGGTGTGCAGGTCAGACCATGCTAAGAATGGGTTGCTGCGTGGTTTTCTCTCCCTGTGGAAAACGCTGACAGGGTGGCTCTTTCTCCGCTCTTGCATGGAAGATTCCTGACAGGGTCCAGAGAGCCAAGTTCAATTCCTGCCCTTGTGACCTTGTGTGAGTCCCTGCAGTCTCCTGCTAAGCCTCTGAGCCTCTGTTCTCTTATCTAAAGTATGGGGCTGTTTCTTCCCACGACCTCAGTGAGGATTAACCTAGATGTGGTCCCAGCCAGACCTCTGTGGGCACGAAAGTGGCATTGCGTGGAGAGGCCCTGTCCCCTTCCATCCCTGCATCCTGAGGGCCTGACCTGCAGTCAGAGGCCATGTACTAGCTGCATCAGGATCTCTGTGTGTCCTCCAGCCAATTCCAGCCTTATCTGGGTCCAGTCACACAGCCAACAGGGAGACTATTCTGGCCACAGCTTCGCAGTGGAGACACGTGATTGGCTCTTAGAGGTTTGCCGAGAACAAATTCCAGCATGTAGTAATTACAAGAGTTCCATCACAAGATTGATGGGACTTGGAAGGCTCAACAAGGGTGAGCCACATATGTCGTTTACCTGTTGGAAACGGCTAAATAGCACTTCCCCCAAACCTGAATAGGAAAATAGCTTGCTGCCAGACAGCTCAGGGCATTTTATTGCCTCCTGTTGGCCAAACACCTGAACAGCTGCAGGCTATTCCCCAATCTGACAAAGCTCTGTACCCTTTGATACCTTACCCTTTGATGTGTATATTTCCACCTTGCCTTAGGATAAATCCTGAGAATAAAAGCACAGGTTCTTGGTCAAGGGAGAGTCTTCAGTTCCCTTTAGCTGAAGCTCCTCTGATCCCCCAATGCCTTTCAAAAATATCTTTCGTCCTTGAACTCCTTAATCATCTATGCGAAGCCCCTTTCTCCAGAATGCTGGACCCTTTGTAAGGCTGGGGAAAGAACCCCAACCATTATGGTGTTCTAACAAGGGACACCAACAGAGGTTCTCTGTTGCAGCAGGAAAGTGGGGTAAGAAGCTCATATGTGCAAACGCATAGTAAATGCCCAGCGGAGAGCGGGCCCTTCCCACCAAACTGGCCCCATAGCCCTGTGGGAGACACCCTCTGAGGAGGGCGGGGGCGGGCAATGGCTAAGAGCACAGGCTTGGGGTGTCCATCCCAGCCCTGCCACCCCGAGAGGGGAGGCCCCCTGGTCCAGTTCTTAGCTCCCACCCATCACAGACATATTTTCCACGGTTTCCGCTAAGCCTCTCTCTCGCCCATCTGCTTCTGCTGAGCAATCTAACCTCAGATTTACGCCTTCCTCCTCTGTTTCTGCTGTACCCCCCCCCCCTTTTTTGTCTTCCAGCTCCATTTCCTGTGATTCACTGCCCCCCCTCCATTCCCCCTCGCCACCCCACACCTGGGCCCCAGCCTGGATTTTCATGGCTGCTGTCTCTCTCAGCAGATCCAGCCCCTCTGTAGCTCCCGTCCTCCCACCACCCAGCCCACATTAGCATAAACAAACACCTTCATTTACATAGAATATACAGAGGTTGACATCTGGTCCACCGACTGTCATGACAGACTTAAAGCACAGGGAGCTTTTCATCAGGGAAACTTTGTGGGGGGATGCTGCTCCCTCTTCCTCCCTCCTTCGGGGATCTCAGAAACAGCAGGGAGCTCTTTCCCCTCCTGGAAATGTTTTCTTTGTTTGCAACTCAGCTAGACTGGAGAAAAAGGCCTTCCCACGGGGCACTGTGGACAGTGGCAGTCACCTCAGATAACATGTTTAGGTGACACTCATAGGTGTCAGGGATCGAGGCTGCCTGCCCAAGTGCCTGTGTGGGGGACAGGTATGCAGGTGACATGCTCCAGTGCCTGCAAAGAACCCGGCTCGGGGGACCCGCGTGGCTGGAAGCCACCACCCAGGTGATGTAATTAGATGGTAATGACATGGCTGGCACGCCGGTGGGGCTGTTAGGGTAGCCGTCACATAGGTGATCTACGCAGATGTGTTTATGTGCTAGCGACACAGGTGACATGTTTAGGCAATCGCTACACCGATGACACGCTCCGGCGACAGTAACATAAGCAATATGTTTGAGTGACACGTATGGGTGACACGACGCAGATGGTAGAGAAGACAGCTCAGGGGACCCGGGGGGGGGGGGGGGAGTGCTGTCTGAGGAAGGCAGCATCTCACACAGATGCTCTCCCGCCTCCGATGGTTGCTCTTTCGATTCCCTAGCCCCATGCAGGGTCCGAGTCCCACCTTGGGCTCCATCCTTCATTTCTCTCTCCCCGGGTACAGTCCTGGACCACACTCTAAAGTTCCGCCTCCTAAACAGATCCTGAGCTATCCACCTCCCCCACCTGCCCTGCATGCCACTGCTCCCCGGGACAGGGGGGTGGGCAGATACTGGCTTTCTGCCCCTGCCCACCCTCCTCCCAATCCGTTCTCAAATGCAAATGGCATTCATGGCGCTGGCCTACCGGATCCCCATCAAAGGCTTCTCTCTGCTCCAGGATAAAGACCAGAATCCTGACCTTGGCCAAGACGGGCTGCACACGTGGTCTCCAGCCACACCTCCCCCTCCCTCTCCTTTGTCGGCTGCAGGGGTGTGCCTCCCATCACCCCTGGGTGCCACGTTCCTTTTCTAACACGTACACTTTTTATTCGGAATTATTTTAGGTTTACAGAAAAGCTGCACAGAAACTAAAGAGCTCCCCACCCCCTTGTCCATTTCTCTGCCGTTGGCACCTCATGCGACCACGATGCCGTCGTCAGAGCAGGAGACCCACGTTGGCATGTCCCTGCTCACTCAGCTCCAGATTTTCCCAGGATGCCACCAGCTTTTCTCTTTTCTGCCCCAGAATCCTAGCAAGGTCCCTCGGAGGTGACACTCACAGGTGACTTGAGCCACGTTCCCTTTTGGATTCAGCACGTTTGCTGACAGCGTTCTCCTTTCCTGAGAAGATGGCATTTTCTTCCTTGGGCACAGCCTTCAAGTTACAAAGCGGCAGCCAGTTCTTAGCTTAGTGACCTCCTGGACAGGGAAGGCGGACAGACAGATGGCATTGGTGACCAGGGTGGCGAGCCTCCCTTATCCTTGCCTCTTGCCATTTGCCATTGCAGTCCTAAGGGTGGAGTCTCTTTCCCCTGCTTGGCCCTGGGACTTGCTTTGATCAACAGTATGCGGTGGAAATGATGACATGCAAAATCTAAGCCTAAGTCTCAAAAGAACACCCTGCCCCCCACTTTCTCCCTTTCTCTGCCTCGAGAACAAACCTCTGAAGGAAGATGAGAGCACGTGGAGAGAGGCCTCATTGGCCCAGCCCTTCCAGTTCAGGCCACATTCAGGAATATGCCTTGCCAAACCCTTGCCTCATGAGCAATAATACATGGCTGTTGTTTTAAACTATATCCAAGTTTGGGACTGCTTGTTATGCAGCAATAGCTAACAGATACAGCAGGTGTCCTCATCCCTCTCCTTAGTAGAATTTGTCTAAATTGTAACTTAATCGGATATGTTGTGACTCTCAAATGTCCTCCCCTCCTGCCATGCTCAGTAAGCTCCATGAAGGCAGGATCTGGTTTACCAGTGTATCCAGGCCTTGCACAGTGCTCACCATCATGGTAGGTCCTCGATCAATATTTGTTACATGGATGGATGGTGGCTGTAGTGTGAGCAAGGAGAACTCTACCCCCCCCCCCCCCCCAATGCAGAAAAGAGGCCATCCCCTCCTCATCCCAGGCAGGTTCTAGTTCTTATCTCCATTTCCAGCCGCCACCAAGCCACAGCTTTGATTTGGACCAATCCGCCTCGGTGCCTCATCTGAGCTTGTGCCTTTAGCGTTTTCCTTCCAAAGTGGATTAAGCAGCCCAGAGACCCCTTTCCCCCAGACGGGAGTGGCATTGATCTGCATGCGGAAGAGAAGGCCTTCGCAGATAGCAGGGCCCCGAGGGGGCCTGGGAGGAGGCCTACTCTCATCAGCAATGGGCTGCGATCAATACACTATTAATAACAGCAAAGGTTTCTGGCGAGATCAGTGTAATGCAGGTTAGTGGCTGGAGTTTACCAACACTGACAGCGGCTCTGAAGGAAGAGTAATTGTGGTTTTGAAAAGCTGGGCTCAGAGATAGCGGGGCCCCATTGGCTCTCTCCGTGGCCCCTTGCTGAGGCCGTGCAAGGGCTGGTCATGGGGGCTTCTGCCAGGCCCGGGGTCAGGGCTGTGGGCTGCCCACCTTCAGCACAAGCGTGTATGCCTGCTGGGTGCCACGCCCCATGCTAAGCCTTGGTGGAGGTGGATGCATCGCGACCGAGGATTTGATTCCTGCCTCCGTGCCTTTGCCCAGGCGGTTACCTCTGCTTGGACCGCTTCTCCTTGCTGTCTGCATGGCATGCCTCTAGCCACCTTTCAAAGCCTATCTGTGAACCCCATCCTGCCCGACAGTTGAGAAGATTCTGTGGAATGATTCAAGGACTTAGCTCAGAGCTGGTGTGGCATGAGAGTCAAGGGGCTAGAATCACATACGCGGTCTGTAAGTTCTACATTCAGATGCCACCTCTGCCAGGCAGGCTTCCCTGATTGCCCACCCCTGTGCAAACAGAGTTCCTCTCCACCTCCCCAGGCTGTATCTCATTGCATTGTGAACCTGTCTGTCTCTTCTCCGAGGGAAGCGTACGAGCCCCTTGTCTGTGAGCCTGGACACCCGGTAGGTGTTCAGCCACCCACTGTGTGAATGAGGGCCGTGGGTGCAGCCTAAGCCTGGTTAGGCTGCCAGGCACCCTGGGCCCTGGGCCGAACTAGCTGCATGTGGGTGGATGATGTCCTTTGGTTTCTCTGAGCTTTGGTTTCTCCATCTGAGAAACGGGTATGACAATACTCGCCTTGTGGGATGACAGCTTTGGGGGGAATGCTGATACTTATAATGAGAAGCTTTGTATAGCAAGCATGTTACCCTATCTCACTGGATCCTTGACACCACCCTATTATATGACACCGTACAGAAGTCCATGCTCTAATAAGCACTCTGTAATGATAATAATATTATTATGCTTACTGTATAGATGAGGAAACTGAGGCACCCAGAACAGAGGTAACATGACTGAGGTCACAGAGTGAGTAGGGAGTGTCATGACTCAAAACCAAGCCTGGTAGAAGCCAGATCCACACACTGTCTTAAAAGTCTCTCTCCCACACTGCTCCTGCACCTTTCTGTACCTGCCACCCTCCTGTACCTGCCACCCTCCTGTACCAGCCACCCTCCTGTACCTGCCACCCTCATGTACCTGCCACCTTCCTGTATATACCTGCCACCCTCCTATACCTGCCACCCTCCTGTACCTGCCACCCTCCTGTGCCTGTCACCCTCCTGTATGTACCTGCCACCCTCCTATACCTGCCACCCTCCCATACCTACTACCCTCATGTACCTGCCATCCTCCTGTACCAGCTCTGGTTCCAGAGTTACCCTCCACTGCTCTTGAGCACATTTCTATTCTGAGCGTCATCCAGGTAAGGAGAGCCATCTGCTTCCTCCCGCTGGGAGAAACAGGACGGGCTTCATGTTCCTTCTAGAGGCCCGGTGCATGATATCTGTGCACTCGGGGGTCGTCGGTCCAGCCTGCACCCTCTCGCAGTCTGGGAGCCCTTGGGGGATGTCTGACTGCTGTGGAGTTGGGAATGTCTCCTGCCACCAATGCTGCACTTGCCAGCTATGAGCCTGGCTTCTGACTGAGTGGTGCTCCACTTGTGGGAGAGCACTGACCACAAGGGAGCAGCTGCTGCGTTGAGCATCTGCCCCCTGGTGGTCAGTGTGCATCATAGCGACTGGTGATTCTGTGGTTCAGTTGATTTGCATTATTAGGCTTTTATTATATAGGAAGTTCCCTTCCTCTGCGTCCGTCCAGTGGGTCCCTTTATTCTGATGACTGGGGTTGGCTGAGCAAGTCATGTTCACATTCTCCAAACCCACGTGACTTAACAGCCTCAGGTCAGCGTTCCTTTCCCAGCTCTGTCTTTCCACGGGAAGAGTCCTCAATCCTCGTGGATCCAGACAGAGAGCTTGGGTGCAGGGGAGGAGGAGAGGCTGGGAAGACACAGGGGTGGATCTGTGAGTTGTTCATCTTGTGCTGTTGGAGAATCCAGGACTAGCCGGCGACTTGGCTGGGAACTGAAGCCTAACATAGGAACATACATAAATGCACTTAGAACAGAGCCTGGCGTGCTGTAGGCATTGTCAGTTTTGACTCCCAACACTGTTAATGGATTAAAAATTTAAAAAAGGAATGATTCAGTCCCTACTATGTATCAGGTGCTGTTTGGGGTGCTGAGTATACAGCTGGGAAGAAGACAGGGCACTACTTGTAAACAGCAAGAGGACGTTGGCTGGACATGAATTCAGTGGCCTCAGATTCAAGGCTGTAAGAAACACCACTCTCACCGTGCCCGTCTTAGGGGGAGAGCAATGGGTCAGGTTGGTTTGCTCTTACACTATCCATCTCCTGGCATCCTTGCCTGTGAAAAAATGTGCTTATTGCTTTCTTGAGGTATCATTGATAATAAACTGTGTATAAAGTTTGCACACATGTAGCGTTTCCATCATGTATACACCATTGAAACCACTGCCACACTCAAGATCATGAACATATCACCGCCCCAAAGTTTCCCTGTGTCCTTTTATAATCCCTCCCACCCTAACCCCCCCACCCCCCATAGATCACGTGTGCTAGGATTTCCTATCAATGACACACGGAATGGGTACGCTTCCGTTTGGTTTCGTTCACTTATCATCATCACTGGGAGATTCGTTCATGCCGTTGCCATGATCCACGGCTGGGCCCTCTCATGGCTGAGCAGCATCTCATGTGTGCACCCACCCACGCCTGTCTCCCTGGCCCCTGCAGGTGGAGGTGTGGGCGGCCCCCACTGTGCGGGAGGATGACAAACAGCAGTGCTCCGAGTCTGTGGGGACGGCCTTGGTGTGGACACACGGCTCATTGTCCTCGGGAAATACTGAGGAGTGGGAGGCCGGGCGTGGTTTAACTTTGTAAGACGCCGTCCAGCTGCTGCTGAAGGGATTGTGTGCGGGCAGCCTTTTATGAGTTTTTGTCTCTCACACACAGGGCTCGGCCTCCCCCCACCCACTTCCTTCTCCGTCAAGTGCTGCCGCCCCACCCCCCACCCCCCGTTTTGCAGTGAGCTTTAACCCCAAATAATAAGACCTGTTGGAACTGTGGGTGCAGAAGGAATAAGAAGGCTTGGCAAGAGGATGGGGGACTAAGGGATTTCTCTAAGTCAACGATTTTTTAATTTTATTTTATTGATTTTTATACAGAGAGGAAGGGAGAGAGATAGAGAGCTAGAAACATCGATGAGAGAGAGTCATTGATCAGCTGCCTCTTGCACAGCCCCTACTGGGGATGTGCCCGCAACCAAGGTACATGCCCTTGACCTGAATCGAACCCGGGACCCTTCAGTCCCCAAGCCGACGCTCTATCCATTGAGCCAAACCGGTCCCGGCTCTAAGTCAACGATTTTTTATCTCATGGCACATGTAAACCAATTACTAACATTCTGCGGCACACCAAAAAAAAAAAAAAATAATAATAATAAAAAAAAATATATATATATTTTTTTCAGACCTGACAAAAGAAATAGGTGTAATTTGGATTCATCCACACCGATGGCTGTTGTGGCAGCTGCTGTCGTTATTTTTAATTTGACAGCCTAAGAGAAAAGGGGTCAGCACCCCTGACGGAATAGTCAGACTCCGCACGTCTTAAACGTTCTCGCGGCACACCCGCTGAAAATCGCGGCTCCGAGAGAAGCGTGCGCCTGACAGCCGAGGGCAGGGACTTAGACCCTCTTTCCTCCCATCCTCTCTCTGGAAGGAGGGGCCGGGCTGTGGGACAAGTGACGCATGGACATCGCCTTCCCTCCACTCCACCGCCCCTGCTCTGCCTGAAGTTCCCACTGCTGTTTGCTCTTTGCCACCCCTCCTTGCCCGGGGCTCTCCCTCTGTCCTCCTCCACCCTGCCACCAGCCTGACAGCGAGTCTGGCCTGCCCTTTTCCAGCTTAAAACTTTCCCTTCCCCTGATATCCACGTGCTGGAGAGTTAAGCCTAAACTCAGTCTGATTTCAAGACCTTCCCAGATCTGGTCCTGACCCAAAAAGGAGTAAGGGAGGGAGGGAGAGAGGGAGGGAGGAAGGGAGAGAGGGAGGAAAGGGTGTGTGGCCTCACATCTCCTGTGAAATAAAGCAGTGGAATCAGAAGCTTTGTGGGGACCAAACTTTTATACTCCACTCTCTTTAGGAGGCATTCTGTGATTCAGACATCTCCATTTATATACATAGCATCTCATTCTGGGCTAATGGAGGAGATTCAGGTAGCGATGGGTCCTTTGAGGCACTGCTTTAATGAAGAGACCAGAGAGCCTTTTCATTTGTGTAACCATTGTTTGCCTGGGAACGGAGCTTCTCAGGGGCCAGGAAACAGTTCTCTCTTGCAAGTAGGTTAAACACACCCCCTGCAATCTTATTAGCTCAGCGCCTGCTCCCCCTCAGCCCCTCTGGAGAGCTCTCAAGTGGGAAATAATGAAGTTTTACTGTTTGCCACGCTTCCCCGATTGTCTGCACATCCCCGAGGCCTGGCCTTTGTTGCTCCCCCCCTCAGACACACCTGCTCCTCCTCCAAGTTCAGGGTCACGCCCCTGGATGCTGGGGCCATACGTATAGCGTGCCACAGGGCAAAGCTCATAAAAGTGGCTGTAAGGTCAGGGATGGGTGCTGTTGGGATGTTTGCTGCTGAGACACTTGAAATAGGATCTCTGCTCTCTGGATAAAGGGCGGGATGGGGGGGTGGTGGTGGTGGGTGTTGAGGTTCCTGCCTCTCCTCCTCTCACCCATACAGTTTGCAGAGCCTGGCTGGGAGCCGCATGTTCTGCCCTTGGCCCAGGGGCGCGGCTGCTCGGCCACCCCAGCTGCCCTCTCTGTGTCCTGCTTTCCCTTCATGGGCCCTGAGCAGCGGCATGGACCCCTCAGGAGTGGACCAGGTACTGGGGTGGCATTGGTGGCCACTGGCAGGTCAGGGAAAGCAGGTGGGGGCGGGCGAGAAAGGGCCTTGTCTAGGCCTAGACCTGTCTTGGGATGGGTTCCTCTGTAGGAGACCCTGGGAGGGGACAGGGGAGCAAAGCGTGGCTCAAACCAGAGCACACATTCTCTGACCCATTGATAGGAAATCGTTGGGGATCTGGTTCAAAGGCAGATGCTGGCAGGGCTGGCAAGCTCCCAGTGGCCTGCTCTGTCTCAGGCCTCAGCTCCCTTCCCCACGGGTCCCACCACCTGTTCGACTTCCCTCTTTCCCACCAGACACACTGGGCAGTGCCCACCCACTGGCTTCTTCTGGAGCTTGGTGTGACTCCGCCTATGTCCCTGGTGAGAGCAGTGCAATGGAGAGTATCTGAGAGCAGACTCTGCAGCTTTGAAGGAGCCCTCTGAGCCACCAGGGGCTGCCACAAAGACACACTAACCCCCGCTTCCCCCTTCTCCCTCGGCACCGACCTCATGCTGATCTTGCCCCCGGGGCCCAACCCTGCACCTGTCCTCCAGCTTCTGAAATTGAAGATGCATCCTTCATCTTTCCTGGCCTCCGGAGGTGGGTCTATGCTCTGACTTGCCAGACAGGGGACCCCTGACTTAGATCAGTAGTCACATGCGGCTCTTTGGCCCCTTGAGTGTGGCTCTTCCACAGAATACCACGGCCTGGGCGAGTTTATGTTGAAGAAGTGGCGTTAGAAGAAGTTTAAGTTTAAAAAATGTGGCTCTCCAAAGAACTTTCAATCGTTGTACCGTTGATATTTGGCTCTGTGGACTGATGAGTTTGCCGACCACTGACTTAGATCAAGGGCAAAAAGTCTCCTTCTACTTGGAGTGAACTGGGCTAAAGTCACCTGAAACAGTAAGACCTGAGCTACCCCTTGGCACCATAGTCTCGAGGAAGAGCCGCCTGGTCAACCCCACTGGCACAGCGACAGAACGAGACCCTTGCCTCCTTAGGGCCAGGCCAGTCCTCTCCAGGAGCAGACTGAGCCCTGCCCCACCCAGACTCCCAGGAGCTTCCCCAGAGGAGTAGAGCCAGGGGGACTGTACCAGGCGGAGATGCTGGTGGAGAAAGGAGACTCCCCCTGAGCTAAGGACCGTCCTACGGGCACAGGGTGTATAGAGCAGGCCAGTTCTCCTTAATAGAAGGTGACCAGACGTCCTGCTTTTGGCGGGACAGTCCCGATTTTTAACCATTTGTCCCGTGGCGTTTTAAAAAGTCAGGACCAAACATTTATAATCCACCCTCTTCGGGAGGCATTTTCTAAAAATCAGGACTTTTTTTTTTTAAAAGGCCTCGGGACGCGGGACAAACTGTTAAAAATCGGGACTGTCCCACCAAAAGCGGGACGTCCGGTTACCTTACCTTAATACTGACCTCCCAGCCTAACCTGGTTTATCCAGGACTTGCCTGGCTTGGGCTCGGGAAGTTCCATGTCTCAGGGACTCCTCAGCTCCAGGCAGATCGGAATGGTTGTTCCCTTACATTTAACAAATGAGAAAGCTAAAGAGAGAGGTGTGACTGGCCACAGGCCAGACAGCAGTCAGGGGCCCATCCAGGATAAAGGGGGCCAGGTGACCCCAAGAGGGCTCTGGGAAATGGGCCAAGGACACGCACCCTCCCTGGCAGGTAGTTTGAGGGCCAGTGATGGTGTTACAGAGCCCCTCACAGGGGGAGGGGGCACATAGCAGGTGCCCACTGAACTGCAACTGTGGCTGCTCTGAGCCGGGAGACTTAATAAAGTGGAGCCGCAATGTGAGATCCTCCCTCCCCTCAACTGGTGAGACAAGTTATGACATTACTGGCATCTGCCACAAAGACATCCCCAAGACAATGAACCACCAATCAGCGCATGCCAAAGTGCTCTGGAGCCCGCCCCTTCCTGTTCCGCCCTGGGTCCAACTCTTTCCTGTTCCCCCCCTAAAAGAGACTCCCTGGACCAGCCATGTGTTGCTTCTCTCCATGTCCATCTATGGAGGCAGCCTGGCTGGGTCTTTCTCCTCTCCCCACTCCTTTAATTCTGATTTCTCTACCTCCGTAATGAGTCCCGCTCATTACTGGGGAAGAAACTTTACTTTAACATATCTTGGTGGTCAGTTTTCTATGCCTCAAACCTAACATGCAATAAGCCAGGAATATCTGGTGCTCTTTCCCCCCCACTAAGCTGGGGAGTTTGGGTCCAGCTTTTTCCAAGGGCCAAGCAGAAGGGCAGGCTGGACCTGCTCCATGGTCCTGGAGCCCACAACTGGGGCCCCACCATCTTCCAGTCACGCGCGTGCGCGTGTGCACACACACACAAACACACACACACACACACACACACACACCCAGCTGGGGAGCCAGTCAAGGTCCAGCTAGTCTATTGGTAGCAGGCTTGAGCTTCGACCCATGAACAAGGTCCTGGTTCGATTCCTGCTCAGAGCACATGCCCAGGTTTCAGGCTTGATCCCCAGTGTGGGGATACGTGGGAGGCTGATGAATGATACGCTCTCATCATGATCTCTCTCTCTTTCTCACCCTCTCTCTGAAATCAATAAAAACATAGTAAGTAAATAAGCGAATAAAAAAACTGTGAGAACTCTGAGCAGCACAATGAGAGGTGGACAGGGTGTCTCTATGTGGGGGAAGGGGGCCCAGGGAGGGAGGGAGGGAAGTGAGGTCCGGGCAGAGGGGCCTGGGCAGCCAGAAAACCTGCTTATTTAAGAAGCCCTCCCTCAGCACCCGGAGTTTTAGTGCCTTCCTCCCTCGGTGGTTTCACCGTTCTTTCCAGAAACTGCCTGGCATCCTTTCTCAGGCCTTTAAGAAGCCATTAGCGTCATTTTTTATCCCCCTTTCAACCTGACAACGGTTCCCATCATGAAACTTCTCAGTGGGTGTAAAACACTGGTGGCTTCCAATCACATTCAGGGCTGGGAAGGAGGGGTAAGGAAGATGGGTGGCAAAGGGGGAAGAAATTGCAGAACATGCCAGACCCTTCCTGTCCCCCACCCCCCGCTCCCCTCCCTTCAGCCATCCCTCCCCTGCCCAGGGAGCCTTGTTCCATCTCAGGCCCTGCCCAGCCCAGACTTGGGATTGGCAGTGCCACCCCTGAGCGTAGACATTATCATCAGGACCCACAGCTGCGGTCTCTGGCTGGCCCCTCCTTACAGGCACAGGGGAGGGTGAGGACACAGGAGAGCCCCATTCTGTCCCTCTCACTTTTCCAAAAGACAGGGCTTGCCTCTCTCCTGCCCACCCTCCCCCACCCCCACTCCCACCCAGCTTTGCTCTCCTGCATTCTAGCATTTCATGCCCAAGGAACCTTCCGGCTGAACTGGAAGGTGTGGGCACTCATCCAGCCCACCCAGCCTCTGAGGACGGGGGCTCAGGGGGTCACCTGTGGCTCTGGGCCTGGGCTTCTGCACCATGGCTGTCGGGAGCCTTTTCTGAGGCTCCAGGGAGGTCCCTGTGGAGGCCCCCTCACTCCCACCAGAGGGCTGCCTCAGAGGTGGCAGTCACGCTTGCCCCGGGGGCAAGTGCGGTAACCTGTTTCCAACGTGAGAAAACACCTCTCAGAAGTCAGATTTCTGTCCCCCAGCGATGACTTCCCAGAGAAAACACAGCCTCACCTGGAGGTCCTTAGTCACTCAGCCCAGGCAGTTAGCACCCAGACCCTGGTGGTGACAGATTTAGGGTCCCTGCCCCTACGCTCTGGCCTCCTGGATGCCCCGTCACTGTGCCATCTGCCCTTCCCACCTGAGCCTCAGGCCCTGAATCCCACTCCTATTCCATCCTCCGTCTCTCTCTGTTGACCTCACTCCCTTTCTCCATGGCCCGCTGCCTCCCCCTCCCCTGCCCCTCCCATTCTGACCCCTTCCTCTCTTCTCTTCCTCCGGGTCCTCCCTAGGCCTCTCTTCTCCAGTCTTTTACCGCTGCCATGGAAACCACTTTCTCTTCCACATCCTGATTGATCCATTTAGCCCCTCACAGTCAGTCTCCTCAACTCAGGGTCTGGTTGGGAGGCAGAAATGAGTGGGAGGGGCCAGGGGTTCAGGATGCTGCCTCTACCTCACACCATCCCAGGCCCAGCAAGCGCAGGGAGGGATGAGAGTCTGTGGCCTGTGACAGAATGGGTGGTGGGGAACTAGACACCAGGCAGCAGCTGAGGGAAACTCAGGCCAGGACAGGGAGCCAACCAGAAGTAAGGCCATAACACTGAGGGCACGTGGCCTTGCCCGCTGCCCCCTTTCTGTCCTTCGTGGTTGCTTTGCTCTTTAACAGGAATCTCTCTGTCTTTGCCTCTCTATGGGGCAGTGAGTGAGAGTTGGCATTACGAAGGCCCCCAGCCCCTGGGAGCCAAGCCTGCCTCCAGCAGGAGGGGGGAGGCATGGCAGGTGGCTGTCCTGGGGTTCCTGCACTTCCTGGCACCGCTGATCACTCTGGTCTTGCTCAAGGCCAACATCAGGCCCCTGGACCAAGGGATTCTAGGGTACAATGTGTGCTTCCTTCCCCTCTGCATGTCAGTGGTTTACTGAGCACCTACTTCGTGCAAGATCTGTGTGAGTCACCACATGAACTCTGATCTCTTTCAAACCCCATGAAGCCATCTGAAATAATGATAATGATAATCTGCATGTGTAAAAGGCCAAGTGACCGACCATCCGTCCGTACAACCATCTGACTGACCCACCGGCCTATACCTAGGACGCACACTGGCAATTTAAAAACAAACATTGCCTCACACACGTGCAATACGTATAAAGCTCTCGCTGGCACCAATTGCACGCGAGTTTCAATCTGTCATTGTCAATCATGAACTTGGTTGATGCTTCTGTTAGAGAGAAAGGGTGAATAGCGATATTAAAATGTTTCTTCTAATTAATTTCCTCTCAATGTGCACGAATCTGTGCACCGGGCCACTAGTTAATAATTATAAACAGCTTCCTCTCAGCTAGAGCTATGGTTGAGTGACCCGGGACATGTCATTTTAGTGTCCAAGCCTCAGTGTCCCCTTCTTTAAAATCAGTCTTTACAATAATCCCACGAGGTAAGTATTCCTGCCATCACCCCAATTTCACAGATGAGGAAACTGAGGCACCGGATGTGGTTTAGAACTCGACAGTCCCTCAGCCAGAGGATGCCAGAACTGGGGTTTGCACTCTGGCAGCTGGCCCCACAGCTGATGCCCTGAACCCCATGCTCATTGCCTTTGGAGGTGGGAGTGGCCCGGGCTTCTGCAAGGTCACCGTTCTGGGGCAAGATGGAAACCAAGTCCCGGGGAGTAAGAAGAGTGGTAAAGGGGAAGCAGGAGGAGCGGGTGCTCTGAGGTCAGCCACGATCTCCACTCTGGGCCTCCTGCCAGCTGAAGTGACATGAGGCCCTGGGTGCCAGGCCTGGCTGTGCCCCTGGTGCCCGAGAGCAGATCTCTCCCACTGCAGTGACCACTTGTTCCCTGACTCGCGCGCCAGCACCATGGCGAATCCATCACCTGGGTGCCTCTCGTGGGAGACCAGACCAGCCTGGGGCCAAGCGCTTCCATCACAGTTTGACAAAGGGATCAGAAAAGAGGCTGGACGCGGTGGCTCTTGACCTTTAGAAGAACTGGCAGCGGCGGGCCTGAGTGTTCCAATTTGGAGAAGCCTCTTCTGCTGGAGCCAGCCCAGCCCTCAAGTGTGCTGTCTGTCAGCCCAGCTTGGTGCAGGGAGAGAATCGGGGGACATAGCCTCAATGTCTGAGCTGGCTTTCTATCCTCTAGTACCACTGACACTGCTGCCACCCAGTGAAGTCAAAATGACAAATCTCATTGACCAGATTAGGAAACTGAGGCCCAGAGTGGCCCAGCCATCTGTCTGGGGCCCTGCAGCTGATGTGTGCAGAGCTGGGGTGGGGAGCCCATGGCTGGCTGGCTCCAGCAGCCCATTAGAGGCAGGAACATGGAGAGTGGCCCAGAGCTCACGCCCTCTTTTGGGATGGCCCAGGGAGAGGGAAGGACCAATCACCTGGCTGGGATAAAAGCCCTAACACACCCCACAGCCTGCAGCTGGGCCTGGGCCCCCCAGGAGGCCTTTCCCAACCAGGTCAGCTGATGGGTGACCCAGGGCCGAACCTGGTTCCGGCTGTTTCATCAAAGCCGAGCTAAAAATGGCCCAGCTTTGGCAGTGGAAAATTGAAACTCCCAGCTCCCTCTTAAGGCTCTTAAACAGGTCAGTCCACCAAAAAAAACCCCAATCCTTCAATCTGGGTTCTCTTAAAAAGTAGGGCAGGCCAATTACGCTTTACTGTCCTGAGCTCCATCGGCTGAGAGCAGGGAAGGTCAGGCCAGGGCGCCGGGGACCACGAGCAGATGCGAAGCAGAGGAGCCAGCCAGCCAGCCTCTCCCATCAGCCTCTTTGTCAAAACAAAATTAAAACGCCTGGACTCCTGCTGGCACCGAGATCCCATCCAAGGTAATAGGTATTTATCGCTGGGCGTTCGGCTTTGGGCTCGATGCCACGGGAACGTGGAAACTGGAAGATATCTCATTCTCTGCCCTGCCTTTCACACCTAGCATGTGGATGGCACTCAAGGAATATCTATCTGTTCGTTCATTCATTCATTCATTCATTCTGTGTGTTTTTACTGAGTACCTACGCTGTGCCAGGGCCTGAACTGGGTGTTGGGGACACAGCTGTGAGCAGTACAGACAAAAATCACTGTCCTCATGGAGCTAATGTTCTTGTTTATGGGCTGAGTAAGATAGATCATAAACAAAACAAATTAAAAAATAAATGAAGACAGGCCAGGGATAGAGAGTGATGGGGGGTGGGGGGAGGGGAGGGCGGTGAGGGTTACATTTTAAATGGCAGGGTGGTCAGGGGAGGGGACATTTAGAAAAGATGGAAGGAGGGGAGTGGACATCTGGGGGAGGAATGGATGGAGCCAACAATCACTGAACTGACATTAAGTGCCACCCAGTTGGCTCTGCATGTGGACATCCATCATCTTTTTGTGAATTCCTAAGAACTTTATGAGGTGAACAACAGTATGCAAATTGCCAATAATAAAGTAACAGAAGCTCAGAGACAAAGTCAAAGACTTTGTCTTCATGGCCTTACTGTCTGTGTAAGGAAGTTAAATAATTCAATAGCTATTCTGTCTGCAAAGTCATAGAACCCATGGCCAGCAGGACACATGCCTGCCTGAATTAAAGACTACATTTCCCAGACATCCTTGCAGCAGGGATGGCCATGTGACTGAGTTCTGGCCAATAGGATGTAAGTAGAGATATTACGTACAACTTCCCAAATGATCTTTAAGAAAGGAGGTGAGTCTCTCTTCTTTCCCTCCCCACTTCCTTCTGGCTGGAATGTAGTGCTAATAGCTGGAACTGGAGCAGCCTTATTAGATTTTGAGGTAAACTTGGGATGGAGGATGTGCTTATTGGACATCAAGAGAGAAGGAGCCTGAGTCCTTGACACCAAGGAATACCCCACATGCTACATGGATGTTTTAGGAGAAAGAAGAATAAACTTTTATCTAGTTTAAGACACATTTATTTTAATTTTAATTTTTAAAAATTTTTTTCACATAGCCCAAACTAATTCTGACTGATATAACATAGACAGTAGTGAGTGGTGTGGGCTGTGGGGAATGGAGAGGCCATTCCCCGGTTAGAGTCCAGTCACTACTTATAGCAGTTGATTGCTATAATTTGGGAATAACTAGTAGAAAAGTCACATATTCAGTTTTTTTTTTTTTAAAGCAAAAAGTAAATAAATAAATAAAGATTTGTATGTAAAATCTCCTGATTTTCAAAACTTGTCATTAAATTTAATGGAAAACATTTTCAACTGAAAAACATTCTGTGTCAGTTATACAGAACTCGTTACTGGCCAGCTCTGACCTGGGAGTGCCTGGTCTGTGAGTGAGGCCCCACGGGAGGAAGGACTTATACAGGAGACTGAGTGAGGGAGGGGCAGAGATGGGGCCACCAGGCACACAAAGTCGATCCTTCCATGGAGGAGTTGGGGTGGCAACGCCTGTAGGGGCGTGTCCCCACTCTAAGCCCCATTGAGTTCAAGCTCCTGGAATGAGCATCTTGGATTCTCACCAAGTTCAAAACAGAAACAGTCCTGTTTAACCAAGCAGACCACACACACACACCCACACACACACACCCACACAGACACACACACACACCTTATCAGTGGAGACAAGGCCGAAGTGAGACATGGCTTGGCTGATGGAGCATTTTAGAGGACTTACAGCTGAATCCTTCCACCAGCCGTTCCTTCTAATTGCCAATGTAAGGCGATGCGGTGAGTGTCAGGAAGGAGAGAAAGAGGAAAGAGCGACGGTTCATCCACCTGTGAGTTTGGGGGGAAGGCAGCAGGAGTAAAACCCTTTGAGCCCCTGAACCACTGTCCAGGTGCCTAGATCTCCATTGTCCCCCCTTCCCCACATATACACACCAGGTTGTGAGTGCCTCCCACAACTCAAGCAATGTGTCTCATTGCAGCCGGAATTCCTAGCTGCGCCCCCACCCCGGGGCATCATGGGGGCTAGTCTGCCAAGAGGTAGAAGTACTGTGGTGAGGCCCAAGACTTCAGCCTCAGACCACCTGCCTGGGTCCCAGCCCAGCTCCCAGTCATTCTCTGTGTGGTCTCAGGCTCCTCATCCCTTCTCTGATCCTGTTTCCTCCTCTGCAAAGTGGGGTCGTGAAGGAAGGCCCGGCCGGCTTATCACGAGGATTAAGCTAATCGATAGCATACACAGAAGGCCGCCTCGGAGAGCCCAGCCCTGGGCCTCAGGCACACACGCTCACAGGCGTTAGCTCCATTATTACCATTAATTAGGCATGAATCATCATTATCCCGAGAGGGTGACCTCCGCCAGCCTCGGAGAACGAGCCAGCTCTTCCGCGCTGGAACCCTGGTCGGAGCACCAGCCAGGCCAGACCGCGGGAGGCTGAGTGAACAGACTAGACATTGTCTTGATTTTTTAAAAAAAATCATCGAGGGGCTCTGCTCCCCGGGAAGCAGGGGCAGGAGAATAGGTTTATCAAGGTGGTTTTCAGTTCCGCTGCCATTTAGGATAAATAAGTCAATTTAATGTTTATGGAGTGAGTTATGCCTTATTAGGGACACGGTGAGCCGGGGAAACTCGGCCAAGGCAAAATGTGAAGAATTGGCCCCAGCCGAGAGAGTCATTACGGCAACGCGTTAGTGCGCGGTCCTCCCCGATGATATTTTCATCCCGTCTAATTTATTAGTTTATTAGCTTTATGGTGAAGAGGGAAAGTTATGCCACAACAGAGGCCCCGATCTGATCAGAGCCAAATATTCACGCGCTCTCGAGAAGGCCGTAACCCGGGGAGAGCCCCTGCCTTCCAAGCCATTTCCAAGGTTTCCAGAAAGATGCGGTCCCGGTCCTGGGGCCTGAGTCAGAGAGGCGACAGGCAGAGGACCAGATGCCGCCTGGTTTTAAACGGCAGCTCCTCTGCTTCCTGGGCATGCGCCCTCCAGCACTTAACTGGTCTAGGTCTTAGTTGTCTCGCCCGTAAAATGGGAGCAATAATAATCCTCCCCCAGCGGGTCACTGAGAGCCCTTAAGGAAAGAGCCTGGGCCCAGCTGCTCCTGTCTCCCCAGCCCAGCACCCTGTCTGGCTGCTCGCAGGGACTCAGTATGCGGTGCTGGCGGTTGTGGGCGGGGCCACCATCCCCGGGAGGGGCTTAGTACCCAATCACCATGATCCGATGACGCATATATTGTGCCAGTTCTAGGAGCTCTGCCAACGCGTTGAAGTTTCACAAGCACTCCACCAAGTAGACACCATTATTAGCATCCAGTCTTAGAGATGGGGAAACTGAGGCACAGAGGGGCAGTGACTTGCCTAGGGTCCCAACCCCAGTTAGTGGCAGAGGCGGGATTGAGTGACCAGGAGCCAAGTTCCAGGGCAACTCCTATCTGCTACCTCCTGCTCGGCGTTCCTTGTTTCAGCTTTATTATTCATCACCAAGGTCCAATTCCGTGACACTGTGCCGGGGTGTCAAATAGAACACCTTTTCACCAGGAGCCCACGCCCTCCCTAAGCTGGCCCCGCCTTCCTCTCTTTCACCGGTTTCCCCTGGTCCTCCCTACTCTGCCCAGGTAGTCTCCTCCCTGGTCCCACACAGCACCTAGTGAGTCTGCTCAGTTCAACAAAGGCCTTTGCCACCCCAGCCTGCCAAGCCCAGCCCCAGAGAGCTGGGGCACAGGGATCGATAACAGGGACTTTTGCCTTCAAGGTGCTCACACCGAATTCCTGAGCACCTACTGTGCGCCAGACCCTTGAAGAGCGATCCTTGAAGAGCGATCTGGAGATACAATGGGAAGAAGGGAGTGGTACCTTGCATATGGCAAAAGGAATTGGTGGATGTGAGTACGGATCCTGGGGCATGGAGATGACCCTGGACCATCCAGGTGGCCCCGTGAAATCACAGGGTCCTCAGGAGAGGGAGGCGGAGGGGCAGAGTCAGAGAAGGAGATGTGGAGGCTGAAGCAGAGGGTGAGTGATGCCATTGCTGTAAGGAGCCCCAAGCCAAGGCATGCGAGCACCTCCAGATAATTCAAAAAGCCGAGAAAGCCGAAACCGGTTTGGCTCAGTGGATAGAGTGTCGGCCTGCAGACTGAAGGGTCCCGGGTTTGATTCTGGTCAAAGGCATGTACTTTGGTTGCGGGCACATCCCCAGTGGGGGGCCTGCAGGAGGCAGCTGATTGATGTTTCTAACTCTCTAACCCTCTCCCTTCCTCTCTGTAAAAAAAAGAAAAAAAAAGCCGAGAAACAGGTGTCTGTCCCTCCCCCTCCCCCCCACGGAAGCCTCCGGAAGCAGGTCAGCCCTGCCCACACCTGGCTTTAGCCCAGGGAGCCCCATGTCAGACTGCTGGCCTCCAGCACTCTGAGCTATTACATTTATATTGTTTTAAGCCCCCAGGTTTATGGTGCTTTGCGGCAGAAGCAATAAGAAATTAATACAAGAGCTAACACTGATAGAGTTAGCACCCGCTGCGCTGAAACCTAACTAAGCGTGATCTCATTTAATCTCCCAAGAACCACCCCTGGCCCCGCGCAAGCCGCCGCTCTATCCCCTGTCTGCTGGGTCAGTTCGTTCATCCACTCGTTCCACTAACAGCCATCGGGGCCTCGGGCGGCCTCCCGGGTGCCGGAGAAGGGGCCCGGGCAGGAGACAGAAGGAGACTCATTTCTAGCGGGAACGACAGGGGAGAGCTGGACAGTAGGTGTGCCCCAGGGTGTGTGCGTGTATCCCGATTCCCTGAGCTGGACTTTTAGTCTAAGCACTTTCCTGCCCACCTGCTGTACCCCGATGCCATAGGAAAACAGTTGGCTGGGCAGCGGGAGCAGCTTCTGTGGCCTCCGGGGCTGGGGGTGGGCATGTGGAGCAGAGGATGAGAGGCGTGCAGCCATGGGCAGCACGGGAGCGTTTAGTGGCATCTAAAGAGATTGATAATGAGACCAGGGGCCCCCTCGTCCCATCAGCAGCTAGAGCAGCTGGCAGGGCCTCCTCATGGCCCTCCTCGCCCCCATCTCACAAGCTGGCATCACCGCCTGGGCAAGCAGGGAGGAACAGAGCAGGGACAGCTAATGGTGCAGAGACGCAGCCCAGGCGGCGCCCTCCTTGCCCGCCTCTCCTCATCACCTCCCATGCTGGGCCCTCTCTGTTCTCATCAGCTCTGTCCCTCCCAGGGCACCCGGGTATGCACTCTGTCAGACCTCAGCACTCCACCCGCCTGCTCTCGGGCCCAGACCTCATCACTCACCTCCTCTGTGGGCACATTGCAGAGGCAAAAAGGAGGCAGGCTTCCAACTATAAGTTAGCACAGCGGATGGAATGGCCACCGGAGTAGGACTGAGCCCCATGGTCCAGGTATGTGAGGTATGGGGCTCAGAGAGGCCAAGGGACCTGCCCAAAGTCCCACTGGGGCAAGACACTGACCCTCCCAGGCCCTCACTTTCCATCTGCAGTAAGGGACTGATGGTGGTTGTCTCCTCCCTAGGTATGAGGGGGGATCACACCTGGCCCCTCTCTCCAGCAGGTGGTCACACCAGGGAAAGGTGACGAGAGGCGCTGAGACCACGGGGGCAGGTGACCTTGTGGGGCGAGGGAGGACAGCCTCCTGTGAGCCAACCACCTCTGCCCTCCATTATTGTTATTATTGCTGTCATCATTTGACATTATGGCATAACAAGTGTCTCATACAGAAGAATATATGGAAGAGGCCTGCACATTGGAAGTATATTATAAACAAGCACCTGTGAGTCCACTATTTAAAAAAAATTCTCAATATGTTTTACTGATTTTAGAGAGATGGGAGGGAGAGAGAGGGGAGAGAGAGAGAGAGAGAGAGAGAGAGAGAGAGAGAGAGAGAGAGAGAGAGAGAGAGAAACATCAATGTATGAGGGAAACATTGACCAGTTGTCTCCCATATGCACCCCCACTGGGGATGGAACCAGAAACCTAGGGATATGCCCTCACCACAAATCAAACCCACCACCTTCTGTGCAAGGATCGATGCCTAGCCAGCCGGCCAGGGGGTTCAGCTATTGCTTTCACTTAACACCACAGTGAGCTAGACATGAGGAATTTTGAAGATAAGCATGCCTACAACCCTCACCGCAGCTTGGGGAGCTGAAATCAGCCTTCGTTTCTCACCAAGGAAGTAGCCCGGGCTCCATGTCCTGCCCTCCATTCCCAGCAATAGCATCTGGCAGAGAAAAGCCCTCGCTGCCCACCTGCTGCACCGGCGCCAAGGGACTGGGGCTCCTGCATCCCGCACCCCAGCACCCCAAGTTCCCAGAACACTCACAGAGCAGCGGCTGCGAGCCTCTGACCTAGGTCAAGTCACTTAACCTCTCTGAGCTTCCCTTCCCCCTACCAATGAGGATAGTAACAGCATCTGCATCTGGAGGATTTATGAGTCCAGTGGTCAGCAAACTCATTAGTCAATGGAGCCAAATACAATGATTGGAATCTCTTTTGAGAGCCGAAAACTGACTTCTGCACATGGGCCACGAAGTTTCAATCGCACTGTACGTGCGTGCCCGCACGTGGTATTTTGTGGAAGAGCCGCACTCAAGGGGCCAAAGAGCCGCAGGTGGCTCGTGAGCTGCAGTTTGCCGACCACCATATGAGTAAAGTACTTACAGCGGGCAGGGCACACAGTAGAAGCTTGTTAACACACAGTAGGTGTTGGCATGGTTATCAGGCCTCAGATCCCAGGGCCCTGGCTCTCTCATCACCCTCAAAGGTCAGGGGAAGTTCAATTAAAGTGCTCAGAAGCCCCCGGCGGGTTGGTGAGCTGGGGGTGGGGGGGAAGGAGAATTCTAAAAGGCTCTATCTAGTCCCATGGTCCACACAAAGCACTCGACACGCGCGGGAACATTAACCTCGCAGGGGACAAACGAAAAACACGACTGAACAAATGCCCTGTCGGGGAAGGAAATACGTAATCCATTAACTGGACCTCCCCAAACCTTTCCAAACAATAATTAGGAGTGTCAGCCCAGCTCACGAGGAAATTGCCGAAGCGAGAGCCAGCCGCTCCCCCGAGACGCCTCACACAGATGCGATGGCACTCAGGACGGGTCCTCGCTTGTCCCGGACTCTGGGCATCTGCCTCCAGGCCCAGCGCCGACTGTGCAGCAGCCTGGCACCGAGGGGCCGGGTCCCTGGCCTGTCCCCCTTGATAGTGTGGCGAGGAAGGGGTGGAGAGGGGTGGAACTGGGACGGCTGTCCATCACCTGGGCCCCTCCCGTTAGTGCACAGGGAAAAAGGGAAACTGAGGCTCAGGGAAGTGGGTGTCTGTCCGAGTCTCACTGAAGCTTCGAGGCAGTCTTGGGACTAGAGTCCATCCTGAGACCCAGGGCTCTTGGCTCAGTCCCGGGCAGTGGTGTGAGAACCTGGCCCTTTGACAGGAGCTCACTTATCCACGTGAGAAATACTGACTGGCTACTGGCTCTGGACGCCAGCGGGATCAAGTCCTCGTCCTCAGGGCGACCTTTGAGAAGAAACAGGGAAACGTTCAGATGCACAAATGAGAGCATCATACTGGATGTTAACAAGCCAGTGGAGCAAAGGGTGACACGTGCCCAGGGTGGGCGTGGGGACGCCTCCAGGCCAGGCCTCAGGAGGCCTCTGTGGAAGTCACACTTGCGTGGGGACCTGGGGTGGAAGAAGAGGGCCCCTAGCAGAGGAACAGCAGGAGCAAAGGTCCTGAGGCAGGAACAAGCTGGCAACAGAGCCAGGGGGACCCGAGGCCGGTGAGGGAGAGGGCAGACGGAGACTGAGACAGAGGGCCTGGCAGGCTTGATGGGAAGTGGGGATTCTCTCAGACAGCAGGTGGCACAGTGTAATGTCACCAAGAATGCTCACCTGGCTGCTGGGCATAGAGGAACCTAAATGTGCCCAGAGAGGACGCAGCATGGGGATCTGGGAGGAAAGGGGACACCAGGAAGCCTGGGGCCCAGCTTCTCCATGGCTACTGAGCTGTGTGACCTCCAGCAAGTTGCCCACCTTCCCTAGCTGCCTCTCGGCCTCACATCTTGCAGATGCTTCACCGTCTCAGCCGCCTGTGTGATGTGTGCACAGAGGTGGCAGGCGCCCTTTTGCACAAAAAGCCAGTGGCACTGACCTTCTCTCCTTTCTATCAATGGCAAGTTTAGGCGACTCCCTTTCCTTGACTAAGCTGTGTGACCATCCGGTGATTCGGCTGGGAGGGACTCCTCCATTTATCCATCCCTCCCTCCATCCCTCTGTCCCTCCTTCCACCTGTCTGACCATCATCCACTGTGAGCTCAGCAGGGCATTCACTCTCCTGCCCTCTCCCCACTGTGTTTTCCAGGACCCGCCTGCCCCAACCCCCATTCTACCTCAATCCCACCTCACCCTCACCTCCCGAAACACAATTACCTTCCAGGGCGAAGAGGATTCTCCGAGAACCTGGGAACTTTATTAAACTGCATAATATAGTCAAAGAGGAGGTTTGAATCACCGGAGCGAATTCTAATGTGAAGAAATACCACCGCGGCAAATACTTTGTTCTGAACTGTTTACTAAATTAAGTCTTTCCCAGACATTTTTAGCCTTCAGTTTTTTTCTTAATGCCAGCAATAAAGTAGTTGCGTAATTAGTAATAAAGCTGACAGCCGGCTACTGATTTTTCTCTTAGAGGGAGAGGGATAATGTGCGTGCGCGTGCGCGGGTGCAGCTCATTTCCAAGGGCTGGTGTTTTCTGGCTGCGGAGATATAAATTATTTGCCATCTCAGCAACTCTGGCCCTGGAACTGTGCTTGGGGCCGGGGGTAGGATGGGGGGATCTGCTCTGGGCTCAGCGGAGTGGAAGCCACCCCACCTGGGAGTCTGAGGTTGAGTTTTAGTTCCATAGCGACGTGTTTCCATAGCGACGTGCTGTGTGACCTTGGGGAAGTCACCCCCAGTCTCTGGGCTTTGGGGTTCTCATCTGAGGATTGAGGGGCGTGGCCTCGGGGAGGCCTGCAGGCTGCTGGATGCGCTTTCGGTCTGGGAGGGGACAGTGACCTAACCTGGCTCCCACGTGTGTATCTGTGACCACACCCTCTCCCTCACCCTGTGCTTCCGTCAATCTACTCAAGTCTCTGCTCTGGTATCTAAGAGACGTGTCTTAACTTAGTCCAAACAGACTTGAGAATTCTACACCCCAGCCCCAGCCCTAGCTGGTCCTCATGGGTCTCCCCTTTTCAGAAAGAACGCCCCTCCACCTACATGCCATGACCCTCGCCCTAGAGTTCACTGTCAATTTGTCTCTTTCTGATTCCTCCCACCCCTGCTCCCCACACTCTGCCACTTCCAGTCCATTCCTGCGTCAGGCCAGCTGTTTTCAAAGTCTCCCACCCCCACCCACTGCCCATCGTCCCTCCCCTCTCCTCCCCTCCCCTCACCACCACACCCCTCTCTGTTCCTCCATGTCCCAGCCTCTCCAATAGCTCAGGTGGGTTTTATTAACAACGCTTAAACAAACAAATCCACCTGTAATGGCTTCTCCCCACTCCTAGAACACAATTCAGACGTTCCCTGACGACCCAGAATGCTCTACTTCAGGGGCTCTCAGCCTGGCCTGCAGAGTGGGGTCCCCTGGAAGGTTCTCATTCCCGGGCTGAGCTCGGCGGGCCGGCGGGGAGTGTGTGATGCTCCCTCCGTGTTTCCGTGAGGCCCAGACACCAGCACTGGCCCCACCTGGGACGTGATGAGGCCCATTGCATCCGAATCCGTTTTGACAAGGTGAGTCTTACACTGGACAAGTTCATTGCATGAGACCCTGCCTGTGCCTACGGCACCCCACTCCCCTGCACCCTCCGCAGGCCTCCTCCACTCCCAGCCCCTCTGCTCCGGGCTCCCCTGCTCCCGGTTCACACATCCATTCCCCTCCTCTCAGGCTCTGCTCTCTCCTCTTCCGGAACGCTCTCCCTGGTCTTTGGTGGCTGCGTTATCTCGCCATCCAGGCTGCAGAGAGCCCCTCCCTGACTCTCCCTGGGCTGCCACAGCGCCCCAGTGGGCCCCTTCCGTGGGGCAGGGACCCTGTCTCCCTTGTTTACCCCTGAGCCTTTTAAGAAACCTCTGTTGTTGAAATTATTACATCTCCCCCTTCCAACCCCCCATTAACCCCTCCCAGCCTCCTCCTGCCCTTGGCCCAGGCACCCCAGTTGCTTGATGTCTACAGCTAACAGAGAAACACGCTTTCAACAGCAAGTGGGTGATCAGGGCAAGCCCTTGCCTGAGGTGGCCGGAACACGTCTCGCTACATGAAGCATGCACCAGAACCACCTGCCTCCCCTATCCCCCCACATAACAGCCAGGCACGGGGCTTGCAATTCCTGGGGGTGATTCTGGGTGAAGACGCTGTCTCCAGAAGGTCCCTGGTAAAAGGCAAACTGCCACCCAGAGGAGAAAAAAGGTTACCCCCTGACGCCCCATTCCGTCAGCACGGGCTCCGCCCACTCGCTGGGAAGGCCCCAGGGGGAGAGAGTCCTGCCCGATGGGGAACTCGCGCTCCTGGGCCAGTCACTTCTCTCCAGGCTGAGTGGAGGCACGCTAATAAGGCCTGCGATCTGCACTTCATAAAATTGTCATTAGGGTTTAAGCAAATGATGGATGGGAAAGAGTTTTGCTGAACGTTTGAAATAATAATTCCACATTTGGATAAGCTGTCAGCTCATTAATTTAACAAATCTCCGCTGAGACCCTGGCTGGGCCCGGAGGCCCTGGAGATGAAGAAAGGAGGTCCCTACTTTTGAGGGACAAGACCCATCGTTCTTGGTAATGGGTGGGGAGCGGCCACAGGCAGGGGACCACCCGGCTAGTTGCAATAGCCCAATGCATCACCAGAGGGCAGCAGACAGCTTTGCAAGCACTTCCCTCCCCAGGAGAGAAAGAGGAGGGAAGCCTGGGCAGAGACCGGGCAGGTGGCTGGAGGAGACTGCTTGGTGACTCAACAGCTAGTCCCCTGCTTCAAAGGTTCCACTACTAACTCAAGACCCAGCCACAGAGAAGCACCTCTACTCTCCCCCCACGCCATGTGGAATAGGGACCCCCCTGATGCTACTGGGGTCTTGATATCCAGAGTCTGAGCTGCTGGGAGGTTCTGGTCCACAGAGGAGCTCCGAGCCACGAGATGCCAGGCTGTGCGGGGGAAGAGATAGCCCCACGTAGGCAGTGTGAGGCCCAGAGCGGGAGAAATAAAGGACAGAAGAGCATCGCCTAAGGAAAGACCACCACAGAAGCAGCAGAAAACACAGAAGGACAAGGAACAAAGGAGAAGAATGGACTCTGACTGGCGGGGAAGAGGGACGTGGGAGGCAGGGAGGCAGTGCCCATTCCTCAGAAAGTGCCGAGGGCCAGCCGTGTGGGTGACAGTGGGCTCTGCCCACAGGGCGCTCATGGCCTCCGTGGGGACAGCATTCTTGGCAGAGGGTAAAGGCAACCAGTGTGAGAAGAGGGTGCTCCTGGAGCAGGACTGACCCTCGGGGGGGGGGGGCACTTGGGGAGCTGTGCTGAGCAGCCATTGGAGGAGAAAAGTGGGAAGTGGAGACATGGATGAGGGGGGGCAGTGAGTCGGGGAGCCGGAGGGTGCCCCGCTCCATGGGAACCTGGGCAGAGCAGCAGAGGCTGGTTGGGTAACTGGACTTCTCGGCACTTCAGAGGAATGGGTGCTGCCAGCTGAGGTGGGGGGGGGGAGGCTTCCAGAGCCTCACTTCGGGAGCCAGAATTGAGCATCACTTGGTCGCCCGGCCAGAGCACCCAGGGGCCTGGGGCTGCCAGGCGGTGGCGGTTTTTAAAGTAATGGCGGGCTCTGGCAGCTTTCTACTTGGAGGAACCAAGCATCTCAGGCCAGGTGTCCAGTGAGTGTGTGTGTGTGTGTGTGTGTGTGTGCGCGCGCGCCCGCGCGAATGTGCCCGTGTGTACATATGTGCATACAGGGCTGGGAACACACAGTCACATGCCCTCACTAAGGCACCAAATGTCCAGTGCCTGGCACGGGTCCTGGCACGGGGTGGGCGCTCAGTGACTGCTGAATGACTGCCCCAGTGATCCAGGGACCCAGTGCGGCTCTAACAGCCAGTGTGGACGAACCCAGGCTTTCCCGCGTGCAACCCGCCAGGCCCTGGCAAGCGACTGCAGCTCTGTCCTTCCGCGGCATCAGCTGTACAACACGCAGGATTTGATGAGTGTGAGACCCTCCTCCCCTGGATGCTGTGAGGGTTAAAGCAGATGATGGATGGGAGAGCGTTCTGCTGACTGTTTGAAATGGTAATTCCCCATTTGGATAACCTGTCAGCCTATCGATTCAACAAACCTGCACTGACGCCCTGGACTTCCCTCCCAGGCCCTGTGCCAGGCACTAGGACCTAGAGATGAAGGAGGGAGGGTCCGGGCCTGGGAGACATGGCCCAGGGAGGAAGGCTGGGCGCGGATCTGGTGACCTCTGCAGAGCGCCTCCTGCAGGCCTGACACAGAGAAGGTCCAGTGACTGCATTCCCTAGCAGGTACTCCTGATGGGAGGCCCATCATTGGGTTCAACAAGACTTTGATTCAGGGAGAAGGGCACATGCAGGGAGGGCACACTCAGGGAGAAGGGCACACTCAGGGAGGGCACACTCAGGGAGGAGGGGACACTCAGGGAGAAGGGCACACTCAAGGAGGACACACTCAGAAGAGCACACTCAAGGACACACTCAGGAAGAAGGACATACTCAGGGCATACTCAGGGAGAAGGGCACTCTTTGGGGGCACTGCCTTGGCCAGGAAGCTGCAGAAAGGGCACCTTGCTCCCTGGCCCCTGCCTCCAACCATGGCCTCACTTCCTGAGAAGCTCAGCACAGGGCCTGGCACTCAGCTGTGTCGTTTTCTGATTAACTGGTGGCCGCTGGGCATGGGGGGTGGCCCAGGCTGGGGGCCTGGTCAGTACCTGGGAGGTCACTGGCTGGTCCAACTATTCTGTTACCTTCAACCCAAATGGGCCTGGCCCTGGGGGGGCAGGTGGGGCTCAGGACAATGGTCCATCACGGGCTGCCAGCAGCAACCAGAATTATCTGTGCCTCGCAGCTTCCTGCTGCGTTCCTTGGCCCAGATCTGCACATCGGAGCAGATGGAAGGTGTTGTGTGAGCGGAGCTTTCCAGATCTCACTGCCAACGTCTTCACCTGGAAGACGTTTTAAAAGACTATTTCCAGGCCCTGCTCCAGACCACTTGAATCCAATCCCATCCGGAATTGGTCTTTTCAAGCAGCTTCCAAGGTGATCCTGATGCAGGTGGCCGGGGACTGGCCTGCGCTGTAGAGATGCAAACTCCGCAGGAGCAGGGTTGGCTGTTCAGGTATAACTAACCCCCCTGCAGCCTGTCCTTGTGGAGGGGAGAACGGGACTGACAATTCCCCTGGTGGCGGGGACGGGAACTGCAGCCCTCGCTCCTAAAGCCTCACATCTAGTGTTGAGATGGCAACAGACTCCCACATGGGGTGGAAGACCTGGGACTCTCAAATATGAGGCTACTGAGAGGCACGATCTGTTATGAATAACGTGCTGAAAGGGGCTCACAGTTTCCCTCACAATCTCTCGCCGGCTCCAGCGCGTTCCTGGGCGTTTTCTGGGTCGGGGAAGGAGAACTGGGCTTCCAGTGGATTAGGAATGTGGCACTATCTCCACAGCCATTTCCGCGTGCACGGGCTTGGGTGTGTCCTGTGTTCCCAGGGCCTAGCGCGAGCCGGGCGCACAGTAGGTATTCCCATATGTGTATGCCCAGCGTCCCCACGCCTGGGGAGATGAGTGGCGATTTCATGTGTGAGTAGCACGCATTCTGTGTATCTTGGAAGGAAGAGATGCATGGTTCCGGACAACAGGAAGAGGGAGCGGCGAGCTGTGGAATTCAGGCTTTGAAACCAACGAGGGTCAGCCCGCATATGTCTTTGTGCCCATCGCGAAGAAAGCCTTCGCCGGGCTCACTAATGGATGGGGCTCGGAAGGGACATTTAACTTTTCAAAGGGAAACAAACCTCTCAGCTCTTTGGACCAGACAGTAAATGTGTCTGTTTAAAAAGCCAACTGTGTTTTTTTCCCTTTGAACGGATTCCAGAGGGCATCTGCTGAGGGACCTCTGTCTGCCCGCAGGATGCCAGCCTTCCCCGCCCCCAGCCCTTCACGCACACAGCTCCCCCTCTCCCCCCTCCCCTGCTAGACTCCCAGCTCCAGCTCTTTGTCTCAGACCTACTTCTGCGTCCAGGGCCACTTCAAATGCCACCTTCCCCGTGATTTCCCCAGCCTCTCCATCTCTGACTCATCACTGCTTGCATCTGAATCTTGCCTATGACAGCTATCACTTTATTACTGGAATTGTTAGCTATTTATCTCCCTGTTTTATCTCCCCTCTCTCTCCTCTCATTCCACAAGTATTTATCGTTCCTCTCGAAATGTCGAGTGGGTTCCTGGCTTTCTAAGACGGAAAAGATACAGGGCCCGCCACCTTTGAAGGAGCTGGCGGGTGGGTGGGAGAGGGGGTGGGAGAGGAGATAGGCTGTGTGGATGGAGGCGGGGGCTGCGTTGCCACCCCGCGGGGTGCTGTGCCTCCGGCTCTGAGCCCCAGCCCTGGGCCTCCGATACCGCGAATGCTCAATAGGCGCCGGTGAGTGAATACGTGAACGGCTGCATCTCAAAGCAATAAAGGAAGCGGCGTTTCTTTCCACATCTTCGATCCTCAAGGCTCCTTTTTCATTTACTTGATTTTCCCCACGTCTCCCTCCCCTGATCAGTGAGAAGGAAGAGGTGTACCTGTGCTCCTACATTCTCCAAGCCCCACCCAGCTGCTCCCCAGCGCAGCCCGCTTTGGGGGCCAGGCATGGAAGTCAGACGCCGGGGTGAGCTGGTTCTCTGGTCCCTCTTTGGTTTGCCTCCTGGCCCTGCCAGCCCCGGTGGGGTCCCAGCTCCCCTTCCCAGCTCCACTCAGAGTTAGAAACTGAGTCCCAAGGCCTATGAAGATACCTAACCTCCCCCACCCCCCAACTCCAGGCTCCTAGGAGGAGAGCTTTGTCCTACCCTTCCACCTCCAACCCACCCTCTGCTCAGCAACCTGGGCGATCTCTACTAAACACGCATCACAGCGGCTCCCAGGGCGCGGAGAATGAAGGTCACTGTACTTCCTGAGCTCTGGCCATGCGGCGCCTGGATCCGGCCAGCTCCTTCTCCCCCAGGACCTTTGCACTCCCTGTGCCTCCCCCCGGAACGCCCTTCCACCCCCAGCCCTGTCCGGATGGCTTCTCTTTAGCCACGGAGTTTTGTTGTTTAGATGTCTCCCCTAGGAGAAGCCTGGTAGCCTCCTCCTCATTATTCTCCGTGCTCCATGACACGGCCTCACGTCCTTCCGCACGCTCATCACCAACTGTAAATATTTTTCTTATTATTTGAAACATATTTCTGTAGTCTGCCCCTACTCACTCACCTGCTACATCGTAAACCTCACGAGAACAGGTCTGATTACGTCTTGTTCACTATTTTATTTCCAGCACCACCTCTGACATACAGCCATGGCTCAATGCCCTGTGATGAATGAATGAATGACGCAAATGTTGGGGGAAGGCTCAGAGGCCTGACTTTCTCCTTCCCAATTCATCTAGCACCACAGCTTCCACCACTAACTCATCCAGCCTACAAATCATTCACAACATGTGTGTGTGTGTGTGTGTGTGTGTGGCCGTGGGGGACGGGGGGGAGGGGCGGGAGGGAGGAGGACTGAGGTGATTGTGGTGAAGACACCAGACCCAATCCTTGTCCTCATGGGATTTCTGGTCTAGTTGGGAGGCAGAATCTGAATACCTGGTGTCTGGGCAGAAGGGGAAATACTCTGAGGCATCTGACCCAGTGTGGGCAATCAGGACTGGCTTCCTGGAGGAGGTGCCATTTAAGCTGAATCTAAAAGGATGAGTAGAGCCTTGGTAAAATAAAGGTGGAGCAGGAGAACACTTAACTCCTGGAGTCTAGATTTTCCTACTGCCCAATGAAAGCCAGTGAGGCTGCCCAGTGCTGCTCATGACACACTGGGCAGAGAGAATGGAACGAGGGCCTGCAAAGGGCTTTGGGAAATGGAAAGCACAGCGTCTGTGGGGGGATTGAGTTGGGGGAGGAGGGTACAGGGGTTGTTGAAGGTTCATGGGGATTCACCCTGACCTCTAGGGAGCCCTTGACTGCCATTGTTATGCCCAAGTGTCATAAACCCCAAAGACTACCAGGGAGCCGAATCCGATGCAATTGCAGAGAGTCTGTATTTATTTCGGACTAGTCCGAGCCCAGTCTCACCTACACCAACGAGGGCATGGGCGAGAAAGAGGAAGAACTTAACATATCAATGGGTTTTATAGGGAGGGTGGTGCTGCTACCTTGGCTGACCTGACTGGTTGGGTTAGACCTAGGGTCCAGTTACCTGGAGCTGGACCCGCCCCCACCTGCCCTCTCACCCCACCTGCCCTCTCACCATCAGGGGACAGCTGCATTCTGCAGGAATCAGAGAATTTGCCCACATAATCATCCCCGTGATGAGGTCCACCAGTCTGCTCGTATCTGAGCCGGTGTAACAGGTGAACGGAGGTGGAGACAGGGCGTGAGAGAGTGGGTGTGGACCACAGCCAGCTGGTGTGTAGGCGGCCAGCTGGTTGGACTGTCATCCACATCGTACCTCCCCACTTCGGAGGCCCGCCTAGCAGCAGACCCCGAGACTAGGATTCTGAGGGATCCCGAGTGAGCTGCCTGTTTGTGAGGATGTCCCGGGCAGCTGGGAGGGGGTGGGAGCGAGCAGGAAGGGAAGGTGCCCATATAGGTGCATCCTGCAGGTCGTCCTTGGTGGAACTTGGATGTATTATTTATGTCTGGCTTTCCTAGGTCACTGCCCCCTGGCACCTCTCATCACGCGGGGCTCCGAGAGGCGCCCAATTACAAATGCTTCGAAGGAATAGATCACTGCCAGTTTCAAACCGGGGGTGCTGGGTTCTGAGGCTCAGAATTAGAAAGGCCTTTGACAGTGACCTGTCCAAGGTGTGCCACACCTGCACGCTCCCCCCAGGGACAGAAGCCCTGGTGCCCTGGGACGCCCATCCCCCCCGGAACCCCACCAGCGGAGGGAAGCTCGGGGAGTCCCCAGGCAGCCTCTCCTCTCCGCTGCCCAGGAAACAAGGGCTCTCCGCCAATTCCTACTCCTCTTCCCAGCCTTCTCTCCCCCTCTCCCCAGCCGAAGAGGAAGTGGCTGAGACAGCTGTGGAGCTGGGACTCTCTCTAGTTGATATGCATTAATTTGTAAATATCTTCATTTATATGTAAATGTGGAGTCCCCGCGCCCCACCGCCGGCCCTAATGGGGCCCTGCAGCCTCAAGAAGCTGCCTCTTCCAGCGAGGACGCCCCTGGGGCTGGTGGAATCCGATTAGACTCCAGAGGTTGCTCCTTTCTCCTTTATGCCCAGGCCTCACTGTCCTCCCCTCCCCCCACCCCCATCTGACTGAGACCTGAGAGCCAGCACGGGAGCCCAGGCCAGGGAGTGAGCACAGGAGGGCGGGGCTCTGCTGCCCAGGCGTTCTGGTCACCCCGGAGACCATTCCTGCTGCAGGGGTGGGGCACTAGACATGATGGCTAGGCTGGGGTCCTGGGGTGGGGCTGGGGTCTCAGAGACCATGGCCACCGCAGGGGCGGGGTGTCAGGGCGGGCTCTGGGAAGCTTGGGGATGATTTAAACGTTCACTTGATGTAAACTCATCTGTGGGTCCCAGAATAGTTATTTTCTCCTCCAAAATGAGGTCTGCCTCTGTTTTTATCTTGATTGCCACGGGCTGGTCTTGGGTGCGCTTTAATATTTTAAGGCGACCCAAATCCTCTTTGGAAGCGGGTGCAGGAGAAATCGTAAATATGCGAGTGAGAGCACCTGTGTGGCCACGTGCCCCAGGCCCCTCAGAGCCCCTGTGCACCCACATTCTCACCGGATTCCCCAGCAAGAGGCGGGGTCTGCCCCCCCGCAGGAAGCCAGAGAGGAGGGGACCCCGCAAGGCCCTCCAGGTACACACCCCCTCCCGGTCTTACAAACATGGCCAGGGAGTCCTCATGCTGACTGGAGGTACCCTTTACCATCCTCTTATCCCATTTCCTCATTTTACACATGGGGAAACTGAGGCCCAAGGGGCCAAGGAGCAAACCCAGGACCATCCAGTGGATTTGCAAATTTCGTTGTGCACCTACTGTGAGTCAGGCCTGTGCGGGGAACTGAGGGTACAAAGCTAAGGGGTGAAGGGGCACCTCCTGGTCACAGAAAGGAGAAGCAGCCCGGGGTGGAGAGTGAGGGTCAGGCATCAGGCACTGAGTGGGAACGTAAGAGGCCCCCAGGAAGCACAGTGCACCCACTGTGTGCGCTGCAGCATCTCCCCGCGTGCCCAGTGTAGCCCAGTCAGACTGAGATTGGGCTTTCTGCACTAGGCAAAGCAGGTGGCTGTGTGAAAGAGTATGCACATGTGTGTGTGTGTGTGTGTGTGTGTGTGAAAGAGCATGCACGTGTGTGTGTGTGTGTGAAAGAGCACGCACCTGTGTATATATGGGAAAGAGCATGTACCCAGGTGTGAAAGAGCATGCACACGTGTGTGTGCGCGCATATGTGTGAAAGAGCATGCACATGTGTGTGTGAAAGAGCATGCACATGTGTGTGTGAAAGAGCATGCACCTGTGTATGTATGGGAAAGAGCATGTACCCGTGTGTGAAAAAGCATGCACATGTGTGTGTGTGTGAAAGAGCATAGATGTGTGTGTGTGTGTGTGTGTGAAAGAGCATGCACGTGTATGTGTGTGTGTGTGTGTGTGTGTGTGTGTGTGTGTGAAAGAGCATGCACCTGTGTATGTATGGGAAAGAGCATGTACCTGGGTGTGAAAGAGCATGCATGTGTGTGTGTGTGTGTGTGAAAGAGCATGCACGTGTGTGTGAAAGAGCATGCTTTTGCATGTGTGTGTGTGTGTGTGTGTGTGTGTGTCTGTGTCTGTGTGAAGTTGTGCGCATTCAGCACCTGTGTGAAGCTATTGTTCGTTCATGTTGTGAGTTCCCCTTCTGTGGGGGACAGGGACTGGAGGGGTGGCAGCCATGGGCTTTGGGGGAGATCAGCTCTGCTGGGGTGCAGGGGAGTCTAGCAAAGGCGTCCACAGAGGAGCCTGGGTTGGGATCTGAAGGCGGATGAGGAGTTGCCAGGTGACCACAGGGACAGGCACTCTGGGAAGAGGGCCCAGAGCTGTGAGGGTCAGAGGAATAAAAGGGGGCCTTTCAGGGAGTAGGGGAGAGCACGTGGCAGGGCTGGCATGGAGCTGGCTCCCTAAAGTCTGCTGGAAAAGGGGGAGAAGAATTTAGTCTTTCCATCCCCATCCTTCCTCTGCTTCTGACCTGGGCTTGCTGTGTAGGGTCTGTTCTCCTTGCCACATTTGGGGCCCATGGGCTTCAGAGCTAGTTCCCATGGCAACTCTGGCACTCCCGCCTGTGTGACGTTAGGCACTTCGCTCCCCTCTCTGGACCTCAGCGTCCTCGCTTGGAACCAGGGCTCAGAACATCCGCCTTGGGAGGGGCTGGCTGTCAGGGGTCTGCTCCGAGTGGCAAAGCTCAGACTTAACCCCTTCTTGCTTCTCCCCTCCAGAAATGGGTCCCACTCCTGAGCAGAGTCTGACTCTGCCTTCCAAGCACATGGAGGACAACCCTGAGGCCCCCCAAGAACCTTGTGCGATGGATGTAAAAGAGGGAGAGGTGGCCCTCCCCGTCCCCGAGCCCTGCCCCTCACCTCACGGTGGACTGATACACCAGGTCCTCCCTCTTGCGGTAGTTTTCCATGTGCGAGTAGTTGGTGGAGAACATGGCGTCGAAGGTAAAGATCTTCTGCTTGATGGTGCCGCCATCCATTACCTGCAACGGAGCACAGAGGCAGCCACAGGTGAGCGTGCAGCCAGTGTGGCCACCCTTTCCTCCAGGCAGCGGGGGTGGGGGTGGGGACTCCGGGCCCTGGGGATATGCAGAAGCCAAGAAGCCCACTGCCCTGTTGTCCCTGGAGAAGCTTCTGGGTTCCGGTCGCAGCTGCCGCTGGAAGCTCCCAGGACATCCCCATTTTATGGATGTGCAGACTGAGGCTCTGCAGGGCAGCGGCTTCCTGAGGTCCCGCAGCTGAGAAGGAGCAGAGCTGGCCCTTCTCTCGCCCTCTTTCCTTTCCACTGTGCCAGGGGCTCTACTTCCGCAGCCCTGGTCAGCCCTGCCCACAGAGCTGCACACTGAGCTGTGAATGCATTCTGCAGTGTCAGCCACAGAGTCATGGCTTGATCCCAACGCCATCCCCACCTGAGAAGAGACAGAATGGGGTGTGTGGAGTGGGGAGGAGGGGAGAGAAGAGGAGGGGATAGGCTGGCCAGAAGGAGAAGGGGGAACTAGGCGGCAGGGGCAGCCACATGGAGCAAAGATCTCATGGGGGACACTGACCAGCTACATTGCAATACTTTCTGATGAATCCTGCCCGGGGTGGGCCTAGAATGGCAGGGGAGCCCAGAGGAGGGGCAGCCCCCATCCTGGGGATAGGGTCATCAGAGAGGGCTTCTGGGAGCAAGAGATTTAAGTTATCTTCTGAAGGGAGAGCAGGACACAGCCTGGCAAATGGTGGGAGTGCTTCCAGGCAGAGGGGACAGCAGGAGCAAAGGTCCTGGGGCAGAAAGTAACAGTGATAGCAGGCCCTTCGAGGGGCCAAGTCCTGGAGAGAGAAGGCCTGAGGAGAGAACCGTGTGCCCGATCATGGAGGCAAAGGAGCCCAGTTTCCTGGGGAGGGGGTGGGGGTGGGGGCAACGGGGCCGCAAGATTTCAGATTCGCCCTCTGGCCTTCCTATAGGGTGAGGACTGATTCCAGGGGCAGGTTGGAGCCAGGGGGCTGGGGAGAAGGCTGAGAACCCAGTCCGCTGGCATGGGGGATGGAGGGAAGGGGACAGTGTGGCCGACCCACTCTTCCCTGGCCACCCATGGGACAGGCCAGGATGCCTCCAGCCATTTCCCCTGGGAGCACGGAGCCTGGAGAAGCCAGGGGACCAGGAGGCGATAGTGAAGCTGGAACCGGAGGACGAAGCTGCCTAGGTGCCCAGCTGCTCACCGCTGAGTCACAGCGAGACCCCGGAGTCCCCGGCTCCCAGCTGCCGCCCTCCACATCTCCGCCGCCGCCTCCCCGGGCCACACAGCCTGCCACTAATGAAAGTGTTACTCCACAAAGCAGCAAGGTGTGTGTTGTCACTGTTTCAATTATTTATCTGTTTACTTGGCTGCAGTTTTCCGCTTGTCTCAGCAACTCTATTATAGACTGAAAGCTTGCAGCCTCTCGCCACTCAGCTGGGCTCCGGGCTAACAACCTGCGGCGGAGGCCTCATGCCTGGGCCCGGAGAAGTGGAATTAGCTGCGTGTGGCTCTGCGGCTCTGCATGCGGAGGCAGGGGGAGAGGGGCTGGGAGGGCGGTGGCCGGGGCCAGGGTTCTCCGAGGGCCTGGGGTGGGGACGCTGGAAGCCTCTGCCCCCAACCCGCTTTGGCTGGGCACTGAGCTTGGGCCCGTCACCCTCCTGGGAGGGCAGGCCTGGGTGCAGCCGGGCCCCTCTGGGCACATCTGGGCCCAAGGTGACTTGAGCCATAGTGGTCTGGCCCCGGAGGCGCTGCTTTGGACCAACGCACTGCTGTCCAGCTGGCACTTACTGAGCACCAGCTGTGCTCCAGGCGTGGCCACCTTCCTTTGGGTCCTGCTCCCCAGAATGCAAGCTCTTCAGGAATAAGGAGGCCCCAGCCATAGCTGGTTTGGCTCAGTGGATAGAGCATCGGCCTGCGGACTAAAGAGTCTGGTCAAGGGTTGCAGGCTCGATTCCCAGCCTGGGTCGGGTCATATGCAGGAGACAACCAATTGATGTGTCTCTCTCCCATCAATGTTTCTCTCTGTGTCTCTTCCCCTTCCTTCCACCCTCTCTCTGAAAATCTAGGGGGAAAATATCCTGGGGGGAGGATTAACCAACCAACAAACAGAAAGAATAAGGAGGCCTCTCCACCAATGTAGGGGAAGCTGGCACCATGGCCCCTCGCCCTCTCCCTGCCTCTTCTGCATCTGGGCCAGCTTCCCAAGTAGGGGACAAGGAGAAAAGGGAAGAAGAGGAGCAAGGAACCCTTAACCCGGGTCTTAGCTGGGGCCTTTTGGCAGGGTCTGGATCTGGTGTTGGTTGTCACAACTGGGGAGGGGAGTAACTGGCATCTTCGGTAGAGGCCAGGACGCTATAACCATCATGGGGGGTATAGAGCAACCCCCCAAAAAACAACCTGGCCCACAACGTCAGCAGTGCCAAGGGCAAGAAACCTGCTCTAGGCCCACCGCTTCCTGCGGCCCCACAATGCCTCTGGAAAAGTGAGTGGATTGGACAGTCATGTTCCCATTTTGCAGACGAAGAAACTGAGGCTCAGAGAGGCAAAGTGATTCAGCCGAGGTCCCACACTGGGCTCGGCAAAGCTCTGGCTCCTAGAGCTGAGTCCACACCCCACGCACTGGGCTGAGAGAGGCTGTGGTGGGCCCACCGCCTCCCACCCCTCCTCTGCTCCAGCGCGGCTCTGTAAGGGGGTGGGGAGGGGTTGGGGGCACTCAGATGGTCAGAAGGGGAGGTCTGAGGATTTTCTCCTCCATGATAGTGGAGGTTGACTCACAGCCTCACCTCCCTTCTATCTGCTTTTAAAATCTGGCAGCCCTTATCGTCTCAATCTCAAATTTCACTCCTCTTTTAAAATTATTATTATTATACAAAGGAGGGAGAAAAAAAAAAAACTGCCGGTAAAACTGTCTGCTCGAATTTATCCTCCAGACTGAGGGTTTTATTACTAGGAAAATACACTGGCATGCCGCACGCACACACACCTGCCCACGCCGCGCCCCAGATAAAGCACCGGGGGATTATCTGAGCCATAAATCCCTGCTTTGGGCGGAGGGGCAGGGGAGTTTCAAGGACTCACCTATTTTTTCCTGTGGTTTTATTTACATCTTTTTCTCTGGGGCTGTGTGTCTGGGCTTCCTTGTTGGCCTGAGGGGTAAATACCTGCGTGTGTGAAACGGGTCTTGGGCAGTGGAGATGAGCAGGTGTGGCGTGCTTGCCATGGGCCTGGCATTGCTGGCAAACACACACTCACATAACTACCAGGGGAACGGCCGATAGGAATGAATGGGTGCGGTAGTCCCCCCTTTGCTGCGGTTCTGTTCCCCATGGTTTCAGTTACTCACGGTCAACCATGGCCTGAACATTATATTATAAATGGAAGATTCCAGAAATAAGCAAGCCCTACGTTTGCGATGGCACGGGTGTTCTGTGCGGCACGACGGAACCTCTCCCCGCCCCGCTCACTCCGTCCCAGCTGGGCCCTGAATCACCCCTTTGTCCGGCACGCCTGCATTATGCATGGAGTAGAAATGAGGTATTTTGAGAGAGAGAAAGAACGTTCACACAACTTATTACAGCATATTGGTCTAATTGTCCCATTTTATTATTTGTTTTTCTCGTTAGTCCCTTACTGTGCCTAATTTATAAATTAGGCTTTATCGTGTGTGTGTGTGTGTGTGTGTGTGTGTGTGTGTGTGTGTGTGTCTAGAGAAAAACAGCAGGCATAGGGTTCAGTACTCGTCACCGTTTCAGGCCTCCACTGGGGGGAGGGGGGAGTGCCTCGTGAATAAGGAGGGACAGCTATGTTATTTCGGTCCAAAGTAGGAAGGTCGGTTAGGGTGGACAGACTCCGATGAAGGCAGCAGGCACGTAGTAGGTGCTCAAACACGGGTGGCTTTTCTCCTCCCCGCCCCCCATGAGCATCTGAGTCCTGTAGTGTGGAAGGATCCATTCCCCTGTGTGGAAGAGAGTGAGAAGGCGGAGACTTGGCTTCTAAGTCCCACGGGCTCTATCTGCACTGCCCACCTCTCTGGGCCTCAGTTTCCCTAAATGCCCAAGGAGGGATGTTTGGGGCAGAGTGACCTCAGAGGGCCCTTTCCACTTGCATTCCCACAACGTTTTCATTCTAGAACAGCTGGCCCTCGAAAGCACAGCTACTCACGCTCTGGGCTGGCCCATGAGGGCTCCACCAGCTGCCCCCAAGGGCCCCCATGGGATCCCATCCCAGAGCCCCCGCTGCCCCGTCTCCCCCAGCAAATCTGCCTTCAGCAAGAAGAGGTTGATTTTCAAGTGTTGCCACCAAAGCATGTGGACAGGCTTGGCTCTCTCTCTCCCGCGAGAACCCGCCGGCCAGCCGGGGGTATTTCATTTGAAAAACATATGTCTCCAACGCCAGCCTCCTCACCAACAACATCCCTGGGTGCCATCATCCGAAGAGGGGGGAAAAAAAAGAAAGAATGAAAGAAAGAAAAAAAGGGGGGGCGTGGAATCACCTCTCCCACCCCCCAACCTCCTTTCCGTTGTGTTCCACAAAACCAATTACAGATTGGAAATAGCTGTAATAAACTTGATATCCCACTTAGGGACCAATTCCGCTGCGGCTGGAGAGCGGAATAGTGGCAGAGTGGAAAGTGCTGGTGTATTTTGCCGGCGCTGTTTAAATTGCCTGCCTACATTAGCCCAGCGCCTCTCCCGCCGGCAGGAAGGGCCGTCCTGGAGATGGAGAAGCTGAGGTCTCCGGGGTTGGGCAGGGAGAGGGAGGGTTTGCCAAGGGGGGTTTAATGAATGGATGAGACGTGGGAGAGTGGGTGGTGGCCTGGGCTCCCCGGGCAGGCAGACCCAGGTTCAAGGCCCAGCACGAGCAGGTCCTATAGGGTTGTCGTTGGGGGAAAAGGGACAGCTAATGAGATAACATAAGTGACCAATGTGGGCTGGACACTGCAGCAAGCAGTAGGAGACTCCGTGCTGCTGAGGGTGCCGCCACGTCCTGGCCCTGGGTTCTCAGGCAAGTCATTGATTGTCTCGGTGCCTCAGTCTCCCCATCTCTTACATGAGGGAACCCATGCCCCAGTTGTTCGGAATACTATAAAGGACAAATATACATGAACACATCTTGGAAAAGGTGAATTTACTGCTCTGTTCCTAGTGTTGTGTTCCTGCTGGAAAGCTTCTCTAGAACCTTCTGCCACGCCAGCAGAAGTCCCTTCCCCTCCTCACCCAACCCCGTGAGCCTAGAACTCGGACTTGCATGTAGTATGTCCTGAATGTAAGCTTGTGGGGTGCACAAGTGAGATGGAGGATGAAGGCACGGGCCAACGCAGGCCTGTCCTGGTCCAGCCACTCAGCCGTGATGGGGAGGACGCTCCCGCCACGGCCCGGGGTGCAGATGGCACCTGCTTCACTCTCGCTCGTGGAGGGCTTACTCAGACCAGGTCAACCCCAGGGCCCGGGCTCCAGCCAGTCGTGCCTTGGAGCTTCTGTTTGCGGGTCGAGCTCCTTTCAGAAGCAGTGCTTCTTCTGGGAGCATAGCCGCGGGCCCAGGATGAGACAGGAAACACCATCACCTCCCTTGAATCCTGCAGTCCCAACCCCTCCGCTGGAACCGACACCCATGCTGTACCTCTGATTCCCCGAGCAGAGTCCTGCCATGCAGAGGGTCCTCGGCCCACATTTTTGCAGAAATGGGCATCTTTTTTATAGATGCACATACTGGCTGCTGAGCGGGTAAGTGGAGGAGCAGACATTTGAACCGGGGTCTGATTCTGAGGTCTGGATTGGAAGTGGCTCAGGCAGTGGAGTTGGATTACTAGTCAGTGTTGGGTGGGGGGTAAGGAAGGGAGTGGGGATTCTAGGCCGAGGAAAGCCTGGACAGGGGTGCAGTGCATGAGGGGGAATGAGGGTGGAGAGAAATGAGGGTAAATAGGAAGTGGGAGACAGTGATGAGGCTTCTCCATGGCCTGCTGGGTAGGGGGAGGGGCAGGCCCAGGGTTCCTGTCTTCCTTGTTGCCATGGTGACCCTGGACCACTCTTCCCCCAGACCCCCTGTCCACCTGTTCTCCACCCTGGGTCTGGAAGCTGGGTCAGAGGAGCAGCCAGAGAGGGTAAGGCAGATGCCCCTGGGGCCTGGGGCTGGGAGAAGCCACATTTCCAAGGACACAGAGAGGGAGGAATCCTCAAGCCCGGAGCCCCCCACCTCTCCCAGTGGCCGGATGCCACCTCTGCTGTGTCTCCCTTGTGAATCCCACCTTCTGGCAGGGCTGGGCTTGGGTAATTGGCTTCCCCCGTGTGTGTGAGATCCGGTTTTGACAGAGACAGCTGGTGTCATAAATTGCCTTGTCTCATCTGGTTACCGCGTGATGGTAGACAGCAGCTCAGGGATGGGGTGCGGGGAGGACCGGGGCCCCGGGGGCTGGAGAGAATGGAAGGCGGGAGAGCAGCTGCTGGCTTTGTGGGTTCCACACATGTGTGCAGGTGCTTGTGCACGTGTGAGGAGGTGTTTGCACATCCGGTGTGAGCACAGGTCCCAGGAGCAGCCAGCATTAAGGGTGTGAATATGTATGTGTGTTAGCAGGGAGGAATATACAAGCCTGTGCGCTTCCAGGCTGCATATGAGGTGTGTGTGTGTGTGTGTGTGTGTGTGTGTGTGTGTGTGTGTGTGTGTGTTTGAAGCAAAGGAATGGTGAGAATGCTTGTTGCTGTTCTCAATGTCTAGATGAGGGTTGGGGGGATGTAAGATACTATACGTGTGCATGTGGAGGGTTGTGTGTCAGTGTGTGGATTCCAGATGTGTGTGCACCTATGTGTATGTATGATGCTTGCACCCATAGTGTAGGCTCTGTCTATACTCCTGTCCCCTGCTCCAGGCGAGGGGGGAGGGGATATCAGCTAGGGTGCCTGTGTGTGGGGGTGATTTTCTGAGAAATGCCAGTGTGGGAGACAACATAATGTCACCCTGCCCCCTTGGCATCGGCTGCCCCAGGCAGGCACCCATTGGTCAAATGCAAAGCCACAGTCAGCTCCCAGTCTCCTTCCCATACACACTGCCAGGTTCTGGTGTGGATGCTCTGGGACCACCCTGGGCTGCGGAGGCTACAGGTGGGCAGCAGGGAGACAGGCCGGGCCTGGGTGGATGCCAGACATGCCCCCTTCTGTGCACACCTGGGCAGGCAGGAGTGGGTGTGACAATGTTGATTCCTCTGGAAGCCCACCCAGAGGTTCCATTCCGGTGAGTCCTGGCTGGAGGCCCAATCCTGCATTTTAACAAGCCCCACGGAGTCAGTTGGGTGCAGGGGTGGGGACCACAGTGGGAGATGCGGTCCTGAACTCAGATCTTCCCCAGCCAGAGCCTCTGTGTAGCTGTCCCCTGGTGCCTTTGCCTCTCAGAGCGGGAAACCCTTCACTGCCCATCTAGACCTCTCCCTTTACAGACAGCCAAACTGAGAACCACAGAGGGGAGGGACAGGCCTGGGGCCACACAGGAAGGAGGCAGCAGGGCCAGGAGCCGAGTCCTCAGCTCCAAGGAACCCCCTCTTTGCACCACACCCTCTCGGTGCTTGGAATCCAGACCCTGGAGACCCAGGCTCAGCATGGGTGCTGTGCAGCTGAGGCACCGGGGACACGGCTTCCCACTTTCAAGCAGGCTGGTGATGTCCAGCCCCCTGCTGCCTTTTTCCAGTCTCCTGACAATGGTCCCAGCACCAGAGATGGGCCCCACCCCAACAGGAGGGCTCTTTCCATGTGGCTAAAGCTGCCCCGTCACGTTCTGGATGTGGTGGGGCTGATAGAGGAGGAAGGAATGGCTTTGTCACCCATCTTCTCTCTCCCTGAAGGCCAGTCCTTATCACCTGCCCTCAGTCTTCATTCCTTTAATCCAAGTGACCTCAGTTTCTCATTCATTCATTCATTCATTCATTCATTCATTCATTCCCTCCCTCCTGGGGCCAGGCCCATGGACAAAGGGTAGCATCAGACATGATCCTGGCCCTCACAGGAAGGGCGGGGCAGGGAGATCACAGAAACATCAGCAGCACGTGCTCACCCTGCCACAGCGGCCAGTGTGGCAAGGAGGTGGCACAGGGTAGGCAGGGGGCAGTGAGTCCTGCCAGGGTCCACTGCACTGTGCCCTGGAGGACGGAAAAAGGTCTGCAGGGCAGGCAAGGGGAGGCAGGAGGGTCCTCTGGGCCTACAGAGCGGCAAGGCAGAGCCGAGGTTTGGGTAACGTGACCGGGGATTCAGGATGGGTCCCGTGGGACACTGTGCGGGATGCAGGGACTCGGAGCCTGGCCATGGGAGCAGGGCCGGGTGTGAAGGGTCATGTTTCACACTTGATGGTGTCAAACTCCGAGGGCGTCAGATCTAATTCAAGACCTTGGGCAAGTCACTTCACAGCGCCTGCCTTAGTTTACCCATCTATCAGAGGACCATCTCATAAGCGGCGGAAGGATGTGTGTAGTTTCCCATGTAAAGTGCTCAGAAAAGAGCCAGGAAACGCTCTATTATTGTGTCCGATTTGTATTACCTGTAAGATGCTTAGCACAGTGGCTGTTACATAGTGATATTATTATTGCTGTCATTCTGTGGGAGAGAGAGGGCAGCCACCGAAGGCTTCAAGAGCAGAGGAGTGGCAGCTCCCACTCGGGTCAGGAAGAGCTCCCTGGTTGCCATGTAGATAATGGTCTAAGGACAAGCGGGTCTGGACTTGGGAATGAGGGAAGAGTCCGTTTCCCCAGCCCCTCCATCAGAGCTTCACAGGGACTTTGGATCCTGAGGGGGATGGGACCTGGCTGAGCCCTGGGGTCTGAGTTTCTGTGTGCAAGGCCCTGGCCCCAATCCACTGCCCGTGCCACCTCCCATGGCACCCTGCGTGGCCATACTCAGCGCTTGGTCCCACTGCACCTCCTAGACTGCCTGCCAGCGAGCACACCTGTGTGAACAGGTTGTGTCCAGCAAGGGCTCATCATGGGAACAGATGCCCAGCTTGTGCCAGTCTGGCCAACCGATACAGCCAGGAGGGGCTGTCAGTCCGCAGGGAGGGACCTCGCTGTGCCAATCTGCCGAGTCGTCCACACTCCGCAGGCTGTGCAGACAATTGGGCCTGTGTCAGCAGGATGGGCCGCCAGCAGACCCATGGACATGGCCCATCGGCGGCCCGTGCCAGCCCGCCCACCTGCGGACACTGCTAGGCTGGCACATCCTGCCCCCTGAAATTAGCTCACAGCCTCGCGGGCAGCCCAGCCCAGTGGAGCCTGAGTCTGTCCATCTGCGGCCGCCCCTGGGGATGAGCACTTTACCGAGAACGCAGCAGCCCTGAGCTGGAGGAACACAGCCCTGTGCGGGAGCCAGGAGGCCCGGGCCCCATCTCCCCTCAGCCACTAACCTGCAATGGATGCTGGGAAATTTGCATTTTCCCTCTGGGCCTCAGTTTCCACATCTATTAAACGGGATGAGGCTGGCTGATCCCTAAATTCACTCCCTACTCTCCCGTGCAGGTGGTGCTAGCCACAGGCACATTCCGGGGGTCAGAGTTCTGCATTTGAGGGGTTGCCCTGGAGCTTACCTGACCCTGTTCATCTATTTATTCCTTCAACAAAGCGTCACCATGTCCCTCCATGGGCCAGAGACTGTTATAACAGGTGCAGGGGATAAAGCTGCAAAGAAGGCAAAATCCCTCTTCTCCTGGGGTCTACGTTCTAGTGGGAGGAGACAGATGATAAATCACATGAAGGAAGATCGAAGAAGTGCACCAGACTGGGAACCCTGTCCTGCAGACAATTAAAATAGTGAGATGGATGGAGCAGGTGGGGCCACGGCTGACTCGGTGGCCAGAGCAGGCCCGGCCCCGAGCCCACGCTGAAGCTGACAGCCCAGGGAGCAGAGGGTCTGGCTTGCTTGGAAAGGACCAAGTTGCTTTCTGCCAGATCCCCATGGAGCCCAGGTTGCTTCGTACCCCTGGCTTCCCTTTGAATCGGGCCGGTGCTCTCTGCGTTTTGCAGATGGGGCCAGCATCCCAAAGAGGCGAAGGGGTTCACTGACTGCCCACGGTCCAGATCCAGCTGGACAGACACCATCCCACTTTCACGTTCCCGAGAATGAGCCTCAGTGTTTGTGGCAAGCTGTGTGACCTCGCCCAGGTCACCCCACGGCCCTGGCATGGTCCTGTAGCATCACGTTTTATCCCTCAACGCTTGATTGTCAGCATTTTCAAATGTACGGAGAGGTGTAAAGGATTTTAAGAGCAAACACCTGTAGCCTTACTACTTGGCATCTATAATGGACATGTGATCACGTCCGTTTTATCTCATGCCTCTCCCTTATCCACTCCTCTGCCCGCCCACCTGCCCACCTGTATTTTCTGGATGAATTCCAAACTGAGCCGCAGACATTGGCACAACACAGCACTCCTTGATTAAGGTGACCAGACGTCCCACTTTTGGCAGGACAAATTGTTAAAAATCGGGACTGTCCCGCCAAAAGCGGGACGTCTGGTCACCTTATCCTAGATGCTTCAACATGCACATCACTGATTAGATGTCAATGCTTACGCACAAGCCTCTCTCTCTCTCTCTCTCTCTCTCTCTCTCTCTCTCTCTTCTCTCTCTCTCTCTCTCTCTTTTTTTATTTAGGTGAAATTTCCCTACAATAGGATGCACAAATCTCAAATGGGGGTTTCTGTGTCCAGTGCACGAGACCGTCAGACTAAACTTGTCCCCGTGCCCCTAATCCAGGACCGTGAACTCAAGGGTCCCAGGAGCCAAGCAGGAGCTGGATGTCAGCCTCTGGCAGAAAGGAGGAAGTGATGGGACCGCTGTGGAGGTGGAGAGGCTGTGCGAGCCCAAAGTCATTTAATGACAAAACAAAACCCGTGTGTATCGAGGGAGCCCAACCTGCGAACTTGGTCTCAGACAGCAGTTTTGTGAGCACAACTCTAAGGAAATGAAGAGGGGGCTGCTCACTGGAGGGAGTGTGTGATGGGCCAAAGGTAGAACCACATTCTCTGACAAACCTCCGCTCAGAGATTGGTGGGGGTGGGGGTCCATGCTCCCCCTTCCCCTTTGAAACCGGGGACATTTTCTGTGACCGCTCTGACCAATGGAATACGCGTTAGTGGCGAACCTGTACCAGTTTCCAGTCCAGATTCTTAGGAGGTGGGGGCGTCCACTGCCTGTTGCTGACCATGGTGCTGGAGCGGCCACGGGGAGAAAGAGTGGCTCCTGGCGGGCCCAGCCTTGCAGCCCTGCCTTTACCCCTGCAGATCAGACCAGCTGCCGACCGAATCAGGCCCACTGACCCCAGCTGACACCGTTTGAAGTACGAGAATCAGCCAGCTGAGCCCTGCTTGAATTCCTGGCCACATAATCGTGCGAAGTAATAAAGTGGCTGTTGTTTTAAGCGCTGCATTTGGAGGGAGGGCGGCACACAGGGGTGACTAGAGCTGGATGCGCAACCTCTTCGGAGAAAGAGTGCAGTGTCAGCACCTGCACACACGGGAAGGACCTTGACGTGTCTATCCGATCGTGAGAGCCTCTGTTTGACTAAAGCCACGTCTGGGTGCGGGGAGCTGGCTGTGTCAGGCAGGGCCCATCCAGAAACACGACCCACGCATAAAGGCGAAGGAAGAGACCTCAACATTAGGATTTCTTACACAAGTGTGAGCATGGCATGGGTGGCACCCGGAGCAGGGTCCTGTGGGGGCTGCTACTTTTCCAAGGAGCAGAGGGGAAGGGACAAGGGACTGGGAGTTTACCTGTACGAGAGAGAGAGAGATAGAGAGAGAGATAGATAGATAGAGAGAGAGAGAGAGAGAGAGAGAGAGAGAGAGAGAGAGAGAGAGAGAGAGAGAGAAAAGCAGACAAAGGAGAATGCCACCCAACAAGAGCTTGGGCAGAGGCACACAGAAACCCAGCAGAGAGGAGCTGGAGAACAAAGATCCTGACCTCAACTCCACCTGCCCTCCTATCGTCTGCAAGTGCCTCCCAGGCACCAGACAAACACAACTGAAAGCCGGAGGGCAAAGAAGCCCAATGATGCCACCCATGGAGTGCAGCCTCCGGGTACAAAGAAGGGTGGAGAAGCACGAACTGGGTCTGGGGCGTTAAGAGGAGATGTTCCCATAGGGACGGATGGCATGGACTCCAGGAATCCAAGGGGCTGAGCTTGAGTGGTCACCCACCTTAGGAGGTTCCGTTAGAAGCTGTTCCTTGTGTGCATGTCCCATGGCTGAACGAAGCGAGGTCCCTTCCCCCAGAATGCCCTCTGGCATCGTCAGAGAGATTCCCATTCACCCTCCACGTTTCTTCCCAGGGCTGCCTCATGTCTGATCAGAAGATGTACCTGAAGGGAGCGAGAGCCAGGCCCACCTCTGCTTCTTCATGAGAGCCAGGCCCTGTGAAATGGGGGTGCAGGGGAGATGAGAAAGGAAGGCCGGTGAGGAGGTCCTGAGACTGGTCCTCCCAGGAAGTTTGGCATGGAGCTTGGAGATGCTGAGCCCTGACACAGAGCCCAGGTGGTGTTTTCTCCCCACCACTGAGTTCTCAGGGCAGTTTTCTGGGAAAAAGGTTGGCTCCCACCAGGCTGCTCCACCAGCGGCATGCCTTAGTGGTCACATGGGGGTCCTGTGTTTAGAGGGCCCCACACTTGGCTAAATGCTATGCCATTGCCATCTCGAAATTTGAAATCTGTAATCATTTTTGAAGGAAGGAGCCCACAGCTTCCTTCTCACAAATCGGTATTGCCAAGCAGGCGAGAGGCCCCTGGGCCTTCCCTTGGTTTGATTCTTTTGTCTCGAACAGGATTCCACACACTTTCTGATAATAAATATTTCAGCATCTGCAGGCTCTACAGATTCTCTCACAACCAATCAGCCCTGCTATTAGTGTGAGAGCAACCATAGACAATCTACAAACAAATGAATGAACATGGCTGTGTTCTAATAAAACTTTATTTGCAAAAACAGATGGAGGGCCAGATTGGGCCTCCCGCTCTGGATTGTAAGCCCCTGCTCTCCTGAGTCGAATCCTTTATGACTCAGCTCAAAAGAGTTTCCTAACATCGAGAGAGAGAGAGAGAGAGAGAGAGAGAGAGAGAGAGAGAGAGAGAGAGAGAGCTCAGCTGCTCCCCTCTGCCCTCGCCTACACAAGCAGCTGCACCTATTTATCTATGGAACCAGCTGAGAGGCAAGCTCTGTGCTCAGCACCGGGCTACAGTGGTGAGCAAGAAGGCGCGATGGCAGCCTCCATGGAGCCTTGTGGTAAGTGCTAGGGGAGCATCAGGTACACACTATGGAAGAGCAGGGCTGGGACCATTCTGTTCAATGCTGTCCATCTCCAAGCCCAGCACAGTAACATGGGGATGGAATGAGCAGACCTGAGCGGACCAATGCCCAGATAATGACAAGTCTTTCCTTCCAGTGGGTCCTTTGAGCCCCTGAATTATTTCTGAGGTGGACCTAGCAAATGCCTTTACCAGAGAGGTTGAGCAACTTGTCCTCCTAAGACACACAGCTAGTGACAGAGCTGAGATTCTAATGCCCAGGCCAAGCTCATTTCAGCCACACCCTGGAGTTAGACGGACACACTGGTTTCCCAGTACAACCATGGAGGTAGCACGGGGAGCTGGTATCACAGGCCCCCCAAAGAGTGTGTAGGTGTTCTCACTTCCCACGGGGTCAGCAGGACTGGTTTCATTCCTCTGGGGGAGAGAAGATGGAAGAGGCTGGTGTTGGTCCTATTACAAGGAAACTGTCCAATAAAAATCACCCAGCCTATTAAAAAAAAAATCTTTACCTGGCTTTGAACGACACTTGGTGTTATTACAACAACAACAAAAAAATCCCATTTGCTTTTCATTATAGATAGGGCTGTGCTTTGTTTCCTTGTCCCCAGAGAGCCATGACTTCCCTGGCAGGGCGATTACTAAGAGAAAGAGAGAAGGAAGTGGGCTTTGGAGTCAGGCAACCTTGGATCTAAATCCCAGCTCAGCCACAGGCTCACCAAGAGACTGAGATCCCTCAGGAACTCTGTGGGCCTCAGTCTTCCCCCCTGCAAATGGGCATACTGCTGCCTGCTGCCCAAGGTTTCAGCAAAGATGAAATGAAGACGCAGTCAGTAGTTACAACTTCGTGCCAACCACTCATTGCACCGAGAGACCAGTCACTCACACATAACTTAGAAAATCCATCAGCAAGGTGACCTTGAGGGACGACCATTGCTCTGCAGCAAACAAACCAGGGGGTGGGAGCTGGAAATCAGCCTGGAGATTCGGGGAAGGACCAGAGGTGACCTCTGGAACCTGAATGGCTCTGGGGAGGCTGATGCCACATGGAGATCAGAGCAACGGAAAGTCACTGAGAAGGAATCGAGCTGGTTACGTGAGGGAAGAAAAACGTGATCCAAAAGGCAGCAGTGGACTGAGCGAGGTGGAGAGAGGCAGGCCCTCAGCTCAGAGGTGGTCCAGATAGGTTTGAACCAGGACTGAGCATGGTCGTTTTACCACGCCGCATTAACTGGAGACCCGGCCAGCCATTGTGACTGGTTGGCCACTGTCTGCTGGGATGATGGGGGCACTCAGCCTGCCTTTGAGCCTCAGAAAGGTGGCCAGCATAGAAAGAAAAGTGGACCCACGCCTTTGCTCTGTAGGGTGAACAACGGTCCAGATTTGCTGGGGACTGAGGGGGCTGCCAGATTGCAGGACTTCAGGGTTCAATACCTGGCCCGCTGCAGGCAGACCCAGAGGTTGGTCTTCCCCACTAGCTCAGTCCTGGGCAAACTCAGACGAGTAAGTCACCCTAATTCGATGCCACCCGTGAAACGAGAGAGAGTTAATAGGTTGAAGGTATGGGGTGGCAGATTCCATCAGTATCAACAGAGCACTTTTCAACTGCCAGAGGTACTCAGCGATGGAACAGTGTGTCTGCAGGGGGTGGTGAGCTCCCCATCACCAGGGGCATGCAAGCCACACGTGGATGCTTCTTGGTAGAGAGTCCCCAGAAGCCCACCCCCCTCTGTTGTGAACTCTGTGAGCTGGAAAGGGGAGTGGTCTCTCTCAGCTCTGGGGCCTGCTGTCCAGAGTCGACCCCACCTCTGCCTCCCTCCACGCCTCACCGGTCTGCTCAGCGAGGCCTGAAAATGACTTGCACGGCCAGGTGAACATGACAGCAGTCAAAGGTGCGGCTTTGGTGGGGAGAATGACGTGTAATTTGCAGAAATGCTACCAGTGCATCAAATTACATACATGACCCAGGAGTGGGGAAGAGTGATGGACAGTTTCAATGGCTCTGATTTGGGCAGGTTTTTTGTTTGTTTGTTTGTTTTAATCTTTGATAGACACTGATATAAAGGGGCCTAAGGATCACCTCCTCTGGGGCTGAGGTCTGCCTGGAGGGCAGGAAGCCCATTGCCTCTGAGCCTGGCCTGTTTCCAGGGCAGCGAACATCGTTACCTCCCTGATCCTGGCCAGGAACCTGGCTCCCCTCCAGCCCGTGGAGGGCTCTGAGGAGCCCAAGGAAGAGGGGTTTAGGCCTCTGCCTCTGTGGATCCCCAAGGATGGCCAGCTTGAGCTGCTATGCCTCTGTCTGAGTTAGGGTACAGAAGGCCCCCTCCAGCACCACTCCCCAGGACTCCCGAGAAGTCCCCCCTGCCCGCTCGGTCCTCTGCCCATTCTTGCTAGACTGCCTGGTCCGGGGAAGCGAACAGTTAGTTCTGAGGGACCGAGCCAGGAGAGTGGGATGGATGCTCACTCGCTCGGAATTGTTTTCTCTTGTTTCAGTTGAGGTCTTCAAAGGAGACACTTTCCTGAGCTCCGGGGGGTGAGGGGACAGATGGGGTTTGGTGTCTCCTCATTCGGGTTCCCTGCAGGGCTGGTAACAGCCACCTGTGCGCACACAGAGGTGGGAAAGGAGGCTGACAGGAGCCAGCGGGAGCACAGAGATGCCGCCGGCTCAGCCTCGGAGGAGAGAGGGTGGCGGCGGAGGACAGGGGCCGGTGCTGGGAACAGGTGTCTCCGGAAGGTGCAGGGTGGGCGTCCAGAGCTGCACATCTGTTTCCAAAACACTGGCGAGCCTTTTAGGTTCCATGTGGGAAGACTAAGCTCCGCAGTGGGGAGGGGCTGCCTGAGGCCGCTTTGCAAGTCCCAGGTGCTCACTCCATGGCTGGAAGCCTCTGCTCTTCTCAGTGGGCCCTGTGGCCCCCAAGGAGGTGTAGGCCTAGATCACGAGTGGGGAGCAAGGAAAGTGTGCCCCTGCCGCTGGAGTGATGGGGGCTGCTGGGCTGCTAACACATCCCTGTTCCCTCAGTCTGGGGCCATCGCCCGTCTGAGGAGGAGACGCAGTTGGACCCTAATGGGAGGGGTGGCCGTGGGGCTCTGGGAAGCTTCCAGGCTGGGGACCTGCTGTCAGGCCACTCCTGGGCTGAGGAAAGCCCACAGAGAACTCTTCCAGTGAACTTGGCATTCACTCAGGGATGCTGACACTCCTCCTCCTGCAGGAAGCACTCCCCAAGATGGCATTCCCTCCCACGACACAGGAACAGGGCGGCCTGGATCCTTCTTCACCCAGTAGGAAGGGACTGAGAGTCACCCAAAATCTCAGGCAAAGGCTCAAGCAGCCCCTCAGGGTGTCACACTTGTCCCAGGCACGCCCCAGGTCTGTCACCCCGAGTCCCATCAGAATCAAGCACCTTCCCTTCCTCACAAACGATATCAGAGCCCATCAGAGCTGCAGGCACCCCCGTTCGGCCTGACCCTGCTCCCCTGCCTTCCTGTGCCTTAAAGAGCAGCTCCCCTCTCACCCTGACACATCCATCTACAGCCCATGGCTTCTGCCCTAAGAGGTCTGAGCAGGAGCGGGGGCCCCGAGAACAGGCTACCAGCGCAGGAAAGAGATGGCCCTGAACTGACACAGACGGAGGGTTCACTGCACAGAAGACCCTGGAGCTACCGTGGAGATGGATGTGAGTGTGCCCTCCTGCCCAGGCCGCTGTCCACAGGGCTGAGGAGGATCCCTGCCTTGCATGGCACATGTGTGACACTGACTGTCCCCCTGGATAAACCTATGGGACAGTTGTCCACGGAGCCCCCAGGATGGAGGCCAGACACAGGTTGGGTGCCCCTATCCTTCCACCTGCTTAGAGTCCCGGAAGGAATGAATTGGTTTTTGTCGGCAGGTTGGCCCTCAAAACAGTACCTTCCTCCACTCCCAAGGCACGTGAGAGGCTGCCCGAAGCAGGGCTGGAGGACAGGGGAGGCAAAGCACAGCCACACCACGGGCTCCCTCCCGTGAGGCTGAGTGCTCCTCTGGGCACATTGCCAGGAAGCTTGGACACCTGTCTTTGGGCCATTTCTCCACCAGCTTCACTCCCCAGGGGCACAGAAGTCCCTAAGGCCCTGTGCACAGCCCCAAAGTCCTTACACCCCCTACAAAACACCAAAGCTGGACCTCAGAGCGGACTGCTTAGGTGACTGTGGACTGGAGGGGGACTGGAGGGCATATGGAGTATGGGGACCAGGGTCCTAGTGCCGGCTCTTCTGACAATGAGCAGAAGGAGTAAGGCTGCTCATGTGGCCTCTTCAACTTCTGTTTTCTCGCTGAAATGATCTGCTCGGAGAGAACAAGTGGAGGGAAGGAGGAGAGGCAGGGCCCTTCCTGCACCGAGGAGGCACCTGCCCTGCGAGGCTCTGGGTGCTGGGAGATGGCGTGACTGTCACAGAGGCCCCGCCCCCCCGCAGCTCACCCTCTAGAGCAGGGTCGGCAAAGGTTTCCAGTAAAGAGCTGAGAGTAACTATTTAAAGCTTTCCGGGTCACGTGGTTCCTGCTGCAAGTACTCAGCCCTACTGTTGTTGGGCGCAGACAATGAGTAAATGAGTACGCTCCGCTGTGTTTGAATAAACTCATTTGCAGAAACAGGTGGTGGCCTGACTGGGCGTGTGGGCTGCAGTTGCATCTGTTTAGGGGAATGCAGGCTGGAGAGTGAGTGGCTCCGTCTCTATGGAGGAGCCAGTCCTGGTCCAAAAAATGGAGCCTCGCCCTCTGGGAGCTCAGGGTCTCAGAAAAGCAGCAGGTTTCAGCCAGGGCTTGCTTTACCCTTCTCTCTCTTTTCCTCAATGCATTCCTCCTTTCTCCGAGCTTCCAAAAGGGCCGGGGCCTCCTTCTCCAAATCCCTTTGAGCCCAAGGCTTTCCTTTCTCCACCACGGCTGCTTAGTCCCCACAAAGGGCCAAGGAGTTGGAAAACCAGCTCCCACATCCCTTCCCACTGTGTTCTGTGACCCCACCTTCTAATTCTTGCTCGGCAGGGAGCTTCCTCTGCCTTCCTAACTATGGCCAAGACACACCTCTTCCAGGATGCCCACCCAGGTTGAGTCTCCTGGATTGGGTTTTGCCTGCATCTTTCTGAATCAGTTTACAATGGCACTTGCTTTCTAATTATATGGATGCCCATCTCACCTATTAGACAACTCGTTCTCATTAGGGGAGAGTACTATCTAGGCCAGCCAACAGTCAGCCACCCCCAGGCAGGCAAGCACAGCTAAGAAAACAGAATCACTAGTTCATCCCTTCTGATATGCAAGCAAAAAGTGTTTATTGCTGTAACCATGGAGACTTTTTGATCGTTTGTTACACAGCATTACTGTGGCAATAGGTAACTGATACATGTTTGGTTAAGAATTTGGTTAAGTAGAGTCCAATTGCCCGAAATCAGCTTCTGGCTCCACCATATACTAGATGTGTGACCTGAGCACGACATTAAAAAATATATTTTATTGACTTTTTTACAGAGAAGAAGGGAGAGGGATAGAGAGTTAGAAATATTGATGAGAGAGAGATATCGATCAGCTCCCTCCTGCACACTCTTCACTGGTGTTTTGCCCATGACCAAGGTACATGCCTTTGACTGGAATCGAACCCCGGGACTCCTGAGTCCACAGGTTGACACTTTATCCACTGAGCCAAACAGGTTGGGGCTCTTCATCTGTTAAGTGGGGTAACAGTAGAAGTCATCTTAGAGGATGTTGTGAAGATTAAATGAGATAGCTCATGTAAAATTGCTTAGAACACACAGCAAGTGGTTGTTAAAAATATTATTGCTGTTTGAGGGCTGACCAGAGCCTGCGAGGATAAAGTCCTTGGTCATTCCCACCTCTGCACAGTCTGATTTAAAAAAAAAACAAAACAACCACCTCCCACCCGCTGCCACTCCTGGCTCCATCACTGTTTCTTTAAATCACTGACAACTCTTTCCTCCGGGGCCACCTCCAAGCTCTTCATCTCTGTGGCTCAGAAGAAAAACCTGCAGAAGAAATTGCAGGGGAAGATCCAGGACCTTGGACAGAGCCCTCCATCCTGCACTTTAGAAAGGAGCTGGCTTGCCTGGGAGGAGACCCCTGGCTGTGTGAACCTGGTGCCAAAAATCAGTGCGAGGAACAGAGAATGCAGCCAGCAGCGCTGCGTGGGGGAAAGGCAGACTGTGGACGTCAGGCAGGGCGGACGTCCAGCTGCCTGGTGGGTACAGACATCGGCCTGAAAACGGGTGATGAGGCGGCTTATTAAAAGGAAGAGTCAGCAAGCACCTGAAGAAGGGGCTGAGCAAGGGTGGAGAGGATGCACGTGTGTGTATGTGCATGTGTGCATGTGTGTGTGTACATGTGTATGCACATGTGCATGTGCGTGTGACTGTGTGTGTGTGTGAGAGAGAGAGAGACATGGCAAGAAGTTGCGCCTGGGTAAGTGAATTTGGGCTGAATTTACACACATATGTGAGTGAGAGGGCAGCTGGGCAGACAACGATTTTCCAAGAGTGGAGTCTTGCAGGAGGCACACGGAAGACAGAGGTGAGAACCTCACAGGGACGGTCCCACCGCTGTCCATACCCGGATCTACAGCCTGATGGCTCGCTCTCCTCGGGAAGGTGATGTGGAGCTCGCTCAGTGTGCTCCAGACCCACCAGGGGCTGAGGAATCACTCTGCAATCACCCACATCGATAATTCTGCAGCAAAATGTCTGGATAGTAACTCTCAGTGAGATCAATACAGACCATAAATAACCTCCCATTGGCCCAGGCTGGGTTTTGCCTCCAAGTCAGTTCAAGTCAGGTCCAGTGTGGCCAGCAAATAAATTATATTTAAAAAATTCCTTTCAATTTTCAGATCCCTTTGGGTTTCCAGGCTGCAGATAGGGGTTGTGGGCCGGCGAAAAGAGTGAGAGTGATGGCCAGATGCGCAATGACCTCTACGACCGCTGCCATGGATGGGATGTCCACCATGCGGTGGGCTCTGCTCATGGGTCAACTTGAATGACCACCAGGACCTTAAAAAGCGGGCATAGCCTTTTCCTTTCCATCGAGAAGGAGAAAGAGAGGGTTGCCAAGGTTACAGGAGTACCCAAGTCCCACAACAGGTAAAAAGAAGCAGAAGCATAAAAGAGGTAAATTGCATTCAGAGAACCATCTGGAATAAAGTGCTAGGGAGAGAGAGGCTTAGCTTAAACTTGATGGTAGAAGCTGTACCTGCACCTGCCAGCCGGTCTGTTTCCGTATCTCTGTGAAATAAGGGAATGACGGGGCCTTGGGGACTACTGACCCTTTCCCAGGGGCTTCCTATCACGATGTCCTCCCGGGAAACAGTGGCAGCATACGGGTTCCCGCTCTGGTCTCACTGTGTCCACACCCCTCACCCCCACTCACAGCTGGAGAAACGGGGGCTCACGTACAATGACTTGCTGGAGGGCACACATTGTCTTGGCATGACAAGAATCACGGTGTTCAAATGCCCATATTTGATATTCTTCACCATAACAATGGGCGATAGGGTTAACATAAGTTGGGCACGTACTCTCCACCAGGCCTCCTCCTGTGTCCTTACGTGGAGGAACCCATTTAATGAAGATGCTGTTTGCTGGGTAGGAAAGCAGCTCGCGGAAAGGGCTTCCTGCTGCTGGGTTTCCCCAGGAGGCTGGTGATGGGGGAGACGCATCGGAGATAAGAGGCCCCCCTGGGGGACAATAGGAGAGGGCAGAGCGGGACGCTCCCCTGGCCCCAGGGGAGGCAGGTGATGCCTCTTCCCGGGAATCGAAGGTAATAAGCAAGGAAAACAATCACTTGATTTAAATGAATGGAAGAAGACTCGGCCTCCCTCTGTCAGAGGGAGCCGTGAAGGGGCTTTATTTTATTTTTGGCCCTAATAATATTACCATCTCCAGGCTGGTTATTATCTGTCACTTTCCAGGGAAGATTGAAAAGAAAATAGTTCTATCCCAGGCAATTGCGAGCCGCTCCATTTGATGAGTTGCTGCTCCCACTTAGAAATTACATGCACCGTGTCAGGTGACCGGGCCCGGCTGGGTGGCTTTCGCTGGTTACAGGAGAGAGGGAGAGGCGAAAACGCTCCTGTCTCTTCCACAGGAGTTCTCAAAATGCAGTGAATGTGAGAGTTATCGGGGGAGGGAGAGGGCATGCAGTGTGGACACACAACCCAGCCGCTCAGCAAAGCCCCGCCTTGGTTGCGGCCGTGGCTGCATGGTTTGAGAAGGCTGCCTTGGCGTCTGCCAAGCCCGCTTGGCTGGTGAAGTGGATGGCTCTGAGGGACTCCGACCTCACGAAGTGTCAGAAGGTGTTGGGGTAGGAGGAGATCTCGGAAAGAACCTGGTAAATCTACATCACTGACCGACACTGGAGCCCCAAGGTCCCACGGCAGCTGAGAGCTGGAGCCCACACTGGTTCCCTGCCCTGTGATGTCTAATGGAGAAGGGGTGGGACAGGCAGATCCCCGGACCCTCCCCTCTCCTTCCTCAGGCTGGCTTCAGGAGAACCTTTACAAATGAAGCCAGAAGGAAGATGAGGAAAGCGCAGCCTGTATTCTAAGTCAGGGTGGGGAGCCTTTTACTGTCTGTCAGGGACATTCGGATATTTAGAACATCATTCTTGGGTCATACAAAATCATCAACTTAAACATGAGCCTGCTGTATTTGGTCAAATATTTAATTAACTCACCCTAATGCCTTGGCAGGGCCAGACCAAATGATTCCTGGGCCTTCCATGGCCCATGGGCTGGGTGTCCCCACCCCTGTTAAATGCTCCATGAATATCGTGCCGGTTAATTATGACACGATCTCCTCGAGTAGGCACCGTGGCCAGCTGCTTCCTGTGTGGAAGGAGGCCAAGGGCTGAGGTCAGCTTGCCCAGGTTACCCAGCCTGGGGCTCCGGCAGGCTCACCCCCCGGGCAGATCAGCACATGAGAACTATGAGTCCACGTTAGCATGCCTCTGGCCTGAAGGCAAAGAGATGCCCCCATCTTTTCACCTTGGCTCCACCTGCTGATCCCTAGTCCCCACACCTTTCCTCATGCAGGCAATCCCCGTCACTCCACGTTGACGAGGCCATGCTAGCCAAGACCAGGGTGGGTTCCTGTGGCCACTGTATAAATGTTATAAGGTCCCTCTCGGCTTCTTGCTTCTTGATTGTCCCTAGGCCCCAGGACCAGCCACTTGAAACTTCCATTGACATGGACAGAGAGTCATTTAAGAAAGGACACAGGGCTTTGGCTCTCCCGGGACACCCTCAACGTCCCTCCTTCTTACCCTTTCTGCACCTTCTCTCATCCTCTCCTCACTCACCCGCCCAGAGAGGAGAGGCAGCTGACATTTGTGAAGAGCATCCCAAATGCCACGAGCCATATTAGAGGCTCCTCTTACACCCCCACCACCACCACCACATCAATCAGGTGGAAGGCCCACGTCCATTTGAGAAGGGAAGAAACTGAGGCTGAGATAAAGGGACCAAGGCTGCCCTTCTAGCCAGGGATGGGGCTGGTGTTCAGACCCAGGGGTGTCTGTTGCCAGAGTCTCTACATTGCCCAGAGCGCCATCCTGCCCCACTGTGGGAGACTCCCACTCCTTCCCCAGTGAGCCCCTCCTCTTGAGTGCTGAGCCCACCCCTGCCTACAGCTGCCAGGGCCTTGGCCTTCAATTCCTTTCCCCCATGTCACCCCAAGCTCTTCCCATGCACTGGCTCCTTCTCTTCAGCCAATGAACAAGTGTACAGCTCCCCACCCTAAAGACACACACACACACCACATACCCTGGCCCTGCTCCCCCACACTCCTGCCCTTTCGCTTCTTTATATGAACTGTCAAAAGAGAATGCCCTACCCAGAGGCATGGCTGAAGGCAAGCAGTTTCAGGGAAGTGAAGATGGAATGAAGGCGGCTGAGGGATGGACTTCATGGCCCCAATCCCACTGGTCTTTTCCAGCCTCCTGCTCTGTCCTCTCCAGTTAACATGGATGATGACTTGATTTGTAAAAATCTCCTGGGCAGAGAGAAGAGGCCTGTGGGAAAGACATGCCTTCCTCTGGGTTATTTTCCTACCCTTTTTCTCTAGAAGTCTGTGCCACATTCCCTCAGGCTGTCATGTGCAGACCTGCTGCACAGTAGGCACTCAATAAAAGGCTCACTGGCCTGGGGCTTGGCGCCTCTGCCACACAGTAGGTAGCTGGTGTTTATTGATTGGAATTGAGGTCAGTGAGTTGGGCGTCGGAGAAATTGGAATCAGGAGCTCTAGTTCCAGTCCCATCAACGACACCACATGTAACCTTTCTGAGTCTCATTCGCCTCAACTGTCCTGGGAAAAATGTCTGTGCTGGCTGCCTGTGGTGTGTCGTGGAGAAATATGAGATGACATATGGAAATGTGCTTCCTATACAAAGTAATGCATTGTGATTGCAAAGAGCGTTCATGCACATTCTCTCCACTAACACAATCAGGAAGTTCTTCCTCAGGTCTAATTCCCATCCTGTCTGCTGTGGCTTCATGGGAAAGATCAGGAAACACAGGCGAACGCACCCCAAACTGGGATGGCACTATTGGTCAAAGAGAATATGGAGATGAAAATAAAATGTGTGTCTTCTTTAAAAAATAGCTTCTTCTACTGTTAAGTGTAAAGAGTGTAATTTGTTTGACTTGCTCCCATCCATCGGCTTATCGCCGAGGGCCCAGTCACACGAAGAGCAGAGGATTATGCAAATAAAAATGAGCTTTTGAGAAAGTGGGCTAATCCAATATTACCAAGAGGGCTGCGTCTGAGAGGAAAAGGGGAAGCCACGGAGATGGGTAAGCTATGGAGAGAGCGAGCCAGTTCCTGGCATGATATGAACAAAGACACTGGCTGGAGAGGGTATTCTGGCTGGCACCTGGCCAGGTAGTAAGAAGGGGGATCTGGCTTCCATTTCCTTGATGGTCAGAGATGAAGGCAGAAGAAACAAAGTTGGTGGGCAGAGAGAATTTTTATTGAATTATTTGTTGCTGGAACAGTCCCTCCTCTTTCCTGGAAATCTGGCCCAGTGCTGGGAGGTAGGTGCGGTATCAGAGGCTTGAAGCTTTCCCACATAAAGGCAAACCCAAACCCACCAGGTGGGGCAGATCACAGATTCAGAAAGTCAGACCAGAAGGTTCCCCTGCCCTGGGAAAATATGCGAGGAGCACATGGTGTCTGAGTGAGGCTGGTCCTCAACGGAACAGGCTGCTGGCAGCACCATGGACCATGCTCAGAGATGGCTCTTGGTTGCCATGCGCCCAAGGCAGGCTCAGTTTCTTACTCTGTACACTTCTCCATCCACTTCCCTACAGTAGAACAAGCTGGAGACTAAACGGCCTGGGGTCTGGACATGGCCAGGCCTGTCATTTGCCCTGGAGTCAGTGAATTTCACTTTGTGTATTCGGAGTACCTATTACTTGACAAAGCGTGAAGGTAGATGGGCTGGATGAACTAACCTCTCCATTTCTCAGAAACTCCAAGCTTATAGTGGTTTTGAAGGCCCAGTGTAAGGAAACAAGGCTACCATCTCAAAATAAATGCTGAGTGGATTTGTGGGTGGAATGGATGGATGGATGGATATGGATGGATGAGTGGATGGATAGATGGATGGATGGATGGATGGATGGATGGATGGATGGATAATTGATTAGTATATGGATGGATGGATGAATAGATGCATAGATGGATAGTTGAAAGAATGAACGAACACCTGAATGATCATTATGCTCTAATGGGTTCTAGGCATGGACAATTCTCTTTGGAAGATTCCAGAAGTGGGAGAGAGCCACCAGCCTGAGTAGTCTTTGTCTAGGAGTAGTGCAGGCATTAGTTTATTTGGTGGTTGGTAAGGAATTCCAAGACTACCAACCACAACCTGAGAAAGCCAACCCTTGGGAGTAACAGCTTTCAAAGGCACCTGCTAGAAAACAAGGAAAGAAGACAGATGAAAAGAGGGAATGGGACGTAGACCACGTCAGTTTTGGTGTTAGGCGCAGAGCTGGTGAGTGGGTAGACTGACCGACATGTCCTTGGGAGGCTCAGAGAGAAGGAGATGGGAACCTATGGGTTCTCTACCAACTTCACAACCCTGTACTCCCGACCCCTCCACACCTCTTCCCATATGTTTCAGCCCAAGACTTCAAAGTGGTCACACTGGAGTCACTGGCCTGGGTTCTAGTCCACACTCTAGTACTTACTAGAATCATGAACTGGACTAAAGTACCTACAACTCAGTTTCTATATCCCCTTTTCCTTATAGAGTTGTTTGAAGGATTAGAGATAAGTTATACAGTGCCTAGCACAGTTCCTGGGACATAGAAATACTCCCCAAACATTACTGGTTACTCCCCATTAATCCTGTCTTTGTTCCTGCAGAGCTTCTCACCCAAGATGGCCCCTCCTTTCTCCCCTAACTTGACCTCCCTTTCAAAGCCCAGTTTAAAGTCTGTCCCTTTCAAGAAGCCTTCTTTGACCAACCCCGCTCCACTATCTCATTTCCCTCCTCTGCTTTGTGAGTTCCTAAGGGCAGGAGTAGCATCAAGGAGTCCGTTGGCCTCTCCTTAGAGCCTTCAAGGCAGGAGGTGCCTTGTTACTGCAGACGATCATCCCTGTCAGAGGAAGCCGAGATGGCTGTCTCAGGGCCTTCCTTGCCTGTACCTCCCTCGTGTCTCCTCTTCCAGATAAGATGCTAGTAATAAAGTCAAGTTGAGCTGGCCTGTCCCTTTAATTGGTGCTTTGGCAAAGAAAAGATCCCCTGCTAAGTATTAAAAGGCTTTAACATTCTCTTTATTGAACTACCTCTGAGAGCCCATGCTGGATGGCAGGATCCAGCCTGGAGGTTCCCTGGGCAGGACCACGAGAGAGGAAGGGGGCCCTTGCGCCTCCTGAGAGGCCAATGGGCAGGAGCTAGAGATCTGGGTCTGACCCACCTGCACCACACAAGGGAGTTGGTGATCTCTCCCCTTCCCCCTATAAACATGATCCGAGGCAGACAACAGAAGCCCATGTAAGGACATGTGGGTGCCAGGAAAGAGTGCAGCCCCATCTGCATGTCCCTCTACAGTGAGAGGAGGAGAGTAGGCTCTCACGGACCAGCAGAGATGTGCCCAGGCTTCCTCGGTGACAGGAAAGCCGCTGAGAACACACATGTATGCAGGTGAGCGTGATCGGGAGCCAGGACCTAGGTGAATTCTGATGGTCCAGCTCCTGCACCAGTGGGTTCCATCACTGTGCCAACTGCCCAACCCTCCTCTGGACCAGTAACCAGGGGGATTTCGGGGAACAGAATATGGAGGGATGCCACTAGCATAAAACTGGGTTTGGGTTTTGGGTGGCAACCTAACTGTGCCAGCTAAGTTCTCCAAGCTCGGAGAAGCTGCCCGGATACCCATGCTGCTTGGCTCCAAGGCCACTTCTGCCTGGCCTACTTTTCCATCTCCCTTCCCTTCTCCACCTGGTGAACCGGTAAAGGCACCCACACCTCCAGGCCACCTTCTTTCTAAGACTTCTTCATATTCCCCGCTCTCCCTCTATTTTGATCCCTCTGCTGGGCATCTAGCAGGCCCTTGGCCACGAACCCATCCCCTGCACTCCACCCCCCACTGCCAGCTCCCTGTCTCGGGCCACGAGGGCTGCAGCAGCAGCCTCCATCCTGGAGTCTCCATCTGCCTGTGGCCTCCCTAACCTCCATCCAGTCTTGGTTCATGGACCTCACAGCAGCCAAGGACAAGACAGACTGTGCCCGCTGCTTCTCTGCATAAAAATGGGGCTCCCCTTTGCTCTCAGGGTTATGTTCGAGCATTTTATCAAGATGGATAATGGATCGAGGTCCCACTCAGCGTCCACTGCTTTCTGCTGCTTCTCCTCTCTCTGTCTCGGTCCCAACAGACACCACTTTAGTTTCCGGGGCGCCACATTTTCTTTCGTTTTAGAAGGTCTGCCCAGACCAGGCATGCTCCCTTCACCCTCCAAACCTTAGCTCACACTTTCCCTCCTTGGGAAGCCGACCCTGACCACTTGGTCTGGGTTGGGGTCCATGCCATGGACCCTCCCCATCGTTTGCCAGGTTCTGGTCCATGCCCTCGGCATGCCCAGGAGTACATCTGTTCCCTGGGAGCAGAGAGGACCTGTCTGTTCTGCTCTTGCTGTATCCTCAGCATCTGGCACAGAGCCTGGCACCCCGGAGCTGTCCAGGAATACCGGTTAAGTAAATGAACCATGTGGGGATGGCAGGTAGACGAACAATTTCACTCGGGGCACCTGACATAGGAGGGCACACCGCGGAGCTTCTTCCAACTACGTCTGACCTGTATCTGTGTCCTGGGGTCCGTGGCCGGTGAAAGCCAGCAGACTGGATACATTTCTCCAGGCCCCGCGAGGAGCTGCCCGCCTGCGCTGGTGGCGTTCTGCAGCCCCTGCCCCTGCCCCAGAAAGCCTCCCAGCACGCCGCCAGGCCCTAATGGAAAATCGCAGCACTGCTCTCCCGCCGAGGCCGGCGAGAAGTCTCGCCGCAGAGCTGGGCCAGCGCCACGGAAACCGGCCTCCGACCGTCTGCCGAAAGCCCCCACTCGGCATGAAGCCTGAAGAAGTACCGAGGGGTTAATCCCAGCAGCTTGAGGTGAATTGCAGGGTCTCCCTCCAAAGCCCAACGCCCCCGAATTGCTGGGCCCCCAGGGCCTGCACAGACCCAGTGCAGCGAGCAGGGCGGGAAGGGACAAAGCAGGGAGGACAGGCCACCTTCCCTCTCAAGGCATTTATAATCCCACCTCACCTGCACCTCTCCCCCGGAGCAATCCTCCACGCTGTGCGGCCACTTCTATTCCTGGGCCTTTTTCATTGGAGTGTTCCCTCCTTTCAGCTCATGGCTCTATTTGCCCAAGAAGATGGGGAAGGGTGGGGAAAGGACAGGGAAGGCATGGGCAGGAGCTAACCTTTTGAAGCATTTACTAAAACAGGAGTGGAGACCCAGCAGCCCAACTGCCGGGGTTGGAATCTTCAGCTTACCAACTGTATGCTCTTAACCACGTGACTACCTGTTTGTGCCTCAGACTCCCCATCTATAAAATGGGAACAACGACAGTAGCTAGCCACAGATTGCCATGAGTCCAAGAGCCAGTCTATGTGAAGCGCTTGCCTGGTGTCTGGCCTATGGTCAGTGCTCAGTATGAGCGTGCATTGTTACTGTTATGGCTATTCCATGGCCGGAATGAGCTCATTCTACCTCCACAACGCCCCCAGAAGGATGCTGTTTGCCTCATTTGCCAGATGAGAGAACAGAGGCTTTAGGAGGCCGGGACCTGCCAGGACCCACGGGCTCTCAGGCTGGAGCGCCGGAGCCCCCGCAGGGGCCTTGTTCTTGCTCTCACCTCCGTGCTCCTCCCTGCTAAGCGCTCTGGCAGCTCCCACTCAAAAGACGGTACTCTCATTCCCTGCCACCTCCGGATGACAGACAGGCAGGAGGTAAGACTATGGCGGCGGGTCCCAGGCTGGGTGTGGATGGCCTTGAGGAGGAAGGGATGCACAGCGCTGGGTCTGGAAGCCTGGCCCCGGGCCAGCTCCACCCTGGGGTCCCCACAGCCACAGCCTCTGGGAACTGGAAGATTCTTATCTCAAGAGAGTAAGAACACAGCCTGAGCGGGGCTCAAGTCAGAGGACCGGCTTGGGACTCCAGCCCTGTACTTTCAGAAAGTGCGGTCACATAACCGAGCCTCAGTTTCCCTGCATATTAGCTGAAGCTGCTCACAGTGCCCGGCGTGGCTGAATGGCCAGGGAGACTTCCCTCTTTTCTTCTCGAGTCCCCAGCCGCTTCCAAACTCAGCCACAGCTGCTGACGAGTCTCCCACAGTCTCTGAGAGCCGGGGTGGGAGGGCAGAGCCAGGGCCCCCCGGGCCCCCAGGAGGCTCTGAGGCCTGGGTGTCTGTGGGCAGGGCAGCTCTCCGGGGCCACAGGGACATGCTAGACAGGCCGGCTGCTGCAAACCCACACAGCCGTGTGGTGTGAATTAGCGAAAGGCGTCGGGAGCCTGGGACTTGGAGATCAGAGCACCAGCTGAGTCAGTCCCCCTTCCCTCTCTGCTGAGCACCCAGGCACTCAGCGCTGCGGGGAATCCACAGCCAGACCCCCACTGCCATCTTTGCAGGAGGCCCGAGGAAGCCCACGGGGACCAGCCCGCAGAGGGCGGTTGCGGGAAGGAGCCCGGAGTGAGCGCGGAGTCCTAAGCTCGGCGGGATAATTAAGCGGACTGGTGTTAGGTGAAGGGAGATAACAAGGTACATGCTCCTCGGGGTGCAAGATGCTGGGAGGTGGGAAGGGGCTGTCTGCACAATGAGGAGCCAGAGTAATTAGCGCAGAAGCCAGAGCCAGATGACGGGCAGGGAGGTGTGGCGCCCGCGGCAGACAGAGGCATGCCAGGCAGCAAGGGGGGTCCGTGGGCACCGAGATGCCAACAACCAGGGAGCGGGAGAGCATCGTCCACAGGCTCCGGGGAGAGCTGGGACCGTGGCACCTGGCAAGACTACCTTGAGCCCTTCAGAGCGGAGATGCTGCTTGAAAAAAATCCCCCCCAAAATTAGCACTGAAGCATTAGCTCCATTTTAGTCCAAGCAAGCACCAAATTCAAGGGCAAAAAGGGGGACAGAGAGCTGGACAGGTCAAGGTCAGCTGCTCGTGTCAGGGCACTTGGCTTCACTTTCACCTCGACAAGTGACCGGTGCATCTCAGGATGCACCTTTGCTCCTGGCTTCCCTTGGGGTCAAGGTTCATTGTTCCTGCCCCGGAGAGGGAAGACCCATCAGCTGGAGGTGGCCTGGCCCCAGGGTTAATGGTGTTTGAATCCCACTCAGAATCTAAGTGGCTTTGGGGCCTGCAGGGATTGCTTCCCCTTTTTCTGTTCTCGGTATATCAGCCGAGGAGGGTACCCCAACTACCTCATCCTCCAAACATAAGGTAACCAGATGTCCCGCTTTTGGCCGGACAGTCCTGATTTTTAATAATTTGTCCCACCAAAAGTGGGACGTCTGGTCACCTTATCCAAACAGCCATGAGAGTACTTGGGAAGCAGAACCTAGCTCAGCGCCTGGCACATAGTAGGTCCTCAGCACACACTTGTTCATTAATTATTCCTGCCCCTGCAATGCCTATCCAAATGATGGTGGAAGAAAGAAGACGTTCTCTGAGGAAGACTGAATGCCCAGACAATACGAGGAGAGTCACCGCACGCGTATTAAATGTATTCATCTAATTTGTAGGATGCAAGATAAAGCCTCCAAAAAAATCAATCGCATTGCATTCTTACAACCCAGAGACCCACAGAAAAATCCAATGAAAAAGATTCTATTTATAATAATAAAAAATAAGTACTCGAGAGTTCCTTTTATTGGGGACACAATATGTTTGCTTAAAGAAATTATAAAATCCCATTGGAGGATCAATATTAGGAAAATCATGAACATTATTCATTACTTTAGTAAATTAAAGGAGAAAAACCATATGATTACTTCAATAGATTCTTAAAAAGCATTTAATTAATTTTTCTTTATAAAAACTGTAGGTGAAATTGGAATAGAAGTAAACTTCCTTTACATAAAAAAAAGGACTTATCTGGAACTGGGAATAAACAGCACAGGCAATGTTTAAATAAAAGCAATCCTAGACAAAGAGAAATAAGATAAGGAAACATTTTATAAGTGTTCCAGAAGTTTCAGACAATGGAATAAGGCAAGAATTTATAACAAGTTCAGTAAGTAATAACAGCACTGAACTGTGCCGGGCACTGCTCGAAGTTCTTATGTAAGATCAGAAAACTGGGGTACAGAGAGGTTAAGTAACTTGCCCAAAGACACACAGCTCCCAAGTGGCAAAGCTAGAATTTGAATCCAAGTGATCTGATCCCTTGCAACATGAGCTTTTATACATTCTGAGATGCTCAGGAATTAGATGAGAACAGTTATCATTATTTGATAGCAGATACTGCTATCATTGCATGACACACAAAAACAAAAAGGTTGAAAATCTAAAAGCCTACTAGAACGGACAAGTTGTCGGTCAGAAGTCTGCATAGAAGACAACATGAGACTATCACCCGTTTCCTTTCCTCCACTAGGGAGGAACCTCTACCGCAGCCCCCAGCACCCTGCCTGGGACATAGCAGGCTCCTGACAACTCTTTGGTGAAAGATGAATCCACAGAGAAGGCAGCATCCTTTGGCAAGACCCAACCAGTCCAGCAGCACAGCTGGATTTCTTTGAGGGTCTCCTGAGGGACTCCCCTCCAGCTCCAGCTGGTCCCCCTTCAGCTGCAGAGGAAGGAAGGCCCCCCCAGCATCCCTGCAACAACCATTCAAACCAGCGATCCCTTCCCTGTCCCCACAGGAGCCAGCTCCGTGCACGAAGGACAGAGGGCATGACCCAGAGCCCTCGCCATGTCCGAGCCCACGGACTGAGGCAGGCTGTGCTTCTTTCTCTCCAAAGAGCGGCCCATGGGGTTTCATATTCATCCAGTCAACAGGGTGAAAGGGGAATGGTTAAACCACTTAAAGAAATAAACAGCTTTCCAACACCTTCAATTATTTTGGAAGCACCTGCTCACGTATAATTAATGTGCCAATTAAAATGATTATTATAACCGTTAAAGCGGTCCCCTAAGGACCACTACTTGACAACACATGTTTAGACTCATTTGCGTTACTCCACCGCCATGCAAAATAATAATAATAATAATTTAACAAAACTGCGTTTCTTAAAGAATAGTCTCCCATGCAGGCTTTCCACGAATCCAGGCCACCTGTCTCCCTCATTAACAGACTCCTGAGGGCCGTGGGCCACAGTTGGAAAAAGGTTTCACTGAACATTGGGCAAGGCTCACCAAAGGGATGTGGGGCTTGGGCAGCTGGTGTGTGTGTGTGTGTGTGTGTGTGTGTGTGTGTTGTGTATGTGGTGTGGTCTCTTCTCTGCGGTGGTGCTGTTTTCCCTCTGGCCTCTCTCTGATGTGACAGCCTCTGTGGGTCTGGACACCATTGGTGCCGACAGGGGGCCCTGGCCGTGTGACAATGAGGACAGCCCACCCTGGCTGCCTCTCTCCCTCTTCCCCGTGGCAGAGGCTGCAGAGCTGCCAAAGGGGGACCCAGGAGCCCCAGTTGGGCTGTGAGGGGGCGTCAGGTGGGCTGACGTACGAATCCAGCTCCACATCACTGTCGCTGAGGCTGGGGTTCAGTTATGTCACCTCTCTGAGCCTCAGGGTGTCCAACTTTAAAATGGGCAAGAGTACCAGTATCAGATGGTCTCTGTGGGCATTCTGGGAGGTGATGTGTCACATCCTGACCCAGCCCCTGACCCACACTACAGGGATGGCATTAACCATGATTATAAGGAAGAGACAGGCTCCCCAAGCCAGCCCTTCAGAGGGGCTGGCCCTGGGGTGGCCTGTCACTCAGGGAAAATCCCTCCCACTTCTCAGTATGCTCTGAGGGCCTTCAAAGGAGTCTCACACTAGAACACTGGAGTCGGACAGCAGAGTCGAAAGCATTTCTTAATCACTCTCTGGAAGCAGAACTTACAGCAAGGAGCTTAAACCCACCTGCCCTTCAAAGCTCGGTTTCCCTAGCTCTAAAATGAGAAGAATGGTGCTCAGTTTGCAGGCCCCTTTTTGGGTCCTGGTGCCCACACTTGATGTGGGGCTAGCCTGGTTGGCCGGATGTTCCATTCCTACCTCGCCATGATGTCAGCTGGGCAGCTGGGTGAGCTGTAGCACAGAATTCCAGAACAAACATGGACAGTCACCCTGCCATGGGCTCACTTGGGCTCGGGAGCCACAGGTCCTTTCTATTGCATTTGTGACAGTGGCGTAGACACCCTCAGCAGTCCCCATGACATCCCAGCATTGTTGAAAAGCTCTAATTGTGACAAAATTCTTTACCTCGTCAATTAAGGATTTACCTCACAACCACATAAAATATTCATTCAACCTTCATTCATTCATTCATTCTCTAAGTTATGTGTTCAGACACAAAGACTAACAGGATGCCCTAACTGGTTTGGGTCAGTGGATAGAGCATTGGCCTGTGGGCTGAATGGTCCCAGGTTCGATCTGATCAAGGGCATGTACCTTGGTTACAGGCACATTCCTAGTGGGGAGTGTGTAGGAGGCAGCTGAATCTATGTTTCTCTCTCATTGATGTTTCTAATTCTCTATTCTTCTCCCTCTCTATACCTCTCTGTTAAAAATCCAATAATATATATATGACTAACAGGACACCTGGTCCTTACCAACAAGAGGCTTGCATTCTGGGAGAGACATTCCACCATTACAGTCAATTGCCCTGTCATGAGCTCTTGGCTAGCAGACACCCATCCAAAATTTTAAGGAAGAATTTATTTAACAACCTTCCATGCCATACTTGTTCCCCTGCCTAACTACAAGCTACATAAAAGCAAGGCCAGGTTGTTCTTATTTAGTGCTCTACTCCCAGTGGTTAGCACATAGTAGGTGCCCAAGAAATAGCTGCTGCATTCGAGCCCATTGTGTGAAGGCATAGGGTATAGTCCTGAGCATTCTAAGACTATTCTGAGGATCTAAGTTAGCCTGGATCATGGCAGTGGCCCGAGGTAGGAGATGGAAGGGGAAAAGGATGGGAAAGGTTTCTGGGGGTGACACTGCAGCTGACCTTGGAGGGCAAGTCAGAGTTCAACAGGTGGGGGCGGGCAGGGGCATGGCGGGCAGGGGTAGCAGCACCTGCATCTGCGTGGAGGCGGGAAAGAGGGTTGGCAGTTCTGGGAGCTGCAGATAGGCCATTCTCATGGCGAGCCATTTGGGAACATGATAAAAACACCAGATCGAAGACATCAAGGGGGATCTTATCTGCTGAGCCAGTGACCTTGAACTTGGTCCTAAAGTGATGGGAGCTCTTGCGAAGGGTGTTGTGGTCGTGGTACGACCAGATGTGTATTCTTTAGAAAAGCACCAGGCCGTGCCCGTCTGCAGCAGGGAGATGGTGCCTATCCCATGGGCATCGCCCAGTGTCCCGGTCAGGGGGCACGGCCAGGCTCCAAATGAGGATGGCACACACACCGAAGGTAGAAACACGAGGAGGAGGAAGGCCCTGGGAGGGAGGAGGATTCCGAGCTGGTCTTCTGGGAGACATCCCTCATTGCAGGCTTGTTATTTTATTTCGCCAGCGTGCTGGAGTGGAAGTTCACCTTAAATCCTCCTCTGACAAGTTAAGTCAGTCCCTTGTCACTTAAACCCGGCAGGGTGAAGGCAGGCAGCTGTCTGGAAATCACTCCCTGAGCTTAATATAGCTCCGAGTCCACTGGCTCAGAGGCCCCTGCAGCCATCCAAGCATCTCCATCCCGATGAGCTGTCCAAGCTCCCCCCAGGGAATGCCCTGTCGGGGAAGCACCAGCCTCTTCCCCCAGCCCAGGTCCTGGGGGCAGGGGGCAGGGAGGGAAAGGAAGGAGGGAGATGGGCTACAAGGTGGGAAAAAGACATCACATTCTATAGAGACCATCTCACATCACCCTTTTATTGAATGAATGAAGATTCTGAGGCTCAGAGAGGGGCAGTGATTTGCTCAAGGACACATAGCATGACATTGGGCCCAAGATCCCTGCTCTTTCTCTGTGCACTTGGCAAGTGAGAATCAACTCCCCGGACGAGATAAGTCCTTTACCTTCTTGAGCGGCAAGTCTACTAGCCAACGGGACGGCTTATTCCTGGCGGAGTCCACCTGTGGCCCAGTATAACCTCTGGCTACCCAGGTGTCCATGACAACTGCTGGCACCTCGACTCAACAATTAGGGAGCCGAGGGTTCTCATCAGGCCCACAGAAAAGCCTCTGGGCAGAGAAATGCTGTCATCGCCAGTAAGCAGACACCTGAGGTCGGTTCTCCAAAGAGGATGGGTTTCACTGGTCAGAATGCCCCACCTCCACCCTCCACCCCACCCCCCGTGCCAGGAAGAGTGATGGCAGACTGCGAGAGCAAGCCTTTCCTTTCTTCCCACCTTATCTCCTTTTCCTGGCCAGGCCACATCCCTGCTGACCGTCCTAAGGCACCTGGACGGAGTCTGACTGTTCCCCCACATCCACTGCTCTCCCCACCTCAAGCTGACAGCCACGCCACCTCCCCAGCTCCCTGTAAAGCTCAGGCCCCCCAGGCTCTCTGCTGGTGCTGCAGCCCTTGGTCTCCTGAGCGTGGACTGTGCTGACCCACAGGTGGAGATGATGATGCCCGCACACTCACAGGCACTGGGCACCTGCTGTGGCCGTTCTTAAACTTCTCAGGGGCTCACAGGCACCTTGGAGAATCTTCAGTACCGCACCCCCCCCCCCAAATGCACACAACATATTAGACTCTTTTCCTGGGTTTCAAGCACCCACAGAAGCCTATCCACTTACGTCTTAGGCATCCAGAGGCCCCATGTAAGGACCCTGGCTGAGGCTTGCCGGCTCCGCGGCCGGCACTCACTGCAGAAGCAGATAAAAGTCAGCCACAGACATAAAAACAAGATGGATAAGGGAATCCAGGTGACGGCTCTCTAATTGAAGGACGTACACGGCGCTGGGGGGGGGGGAGAAGACAGCAGGGGGATCTCTTAATTTCGTCTGGGTGAGCCAGGTCAGGGGCCTCCGCAGAGGAGAGGATGAGTAAGACCAGGCCGGTGGGAAAGAGGGTGAAGTAATGCAGGCGAAGCTACCTCCCCGGCGCCCGCGGTGATGGAGCGGCTTGTCTGCCAGGCGCATCCTTTGTTTGACACAAATCCCTGTGAGATGCTTAGGGGAAGTCGATCAAGCCCGTTAGCCTGATGAGGAAATGGATCTTTACCTCTGAGTGGCACCTGGCTGGACCGGAACCTCCGCCCGCAGGGGAGGGGAGCCCTCTGATCTGGACTTCTCCAGCCCTGGGTACCGTGCTCAGCACCGAGCAGGGCCTCAGGGAGGCTGAGTGAATGGCTGCAGTCCAGAGGCCACCGAGTTCCCTGGATGGTAGAGCCGAGATCTCTCTGTCAAACACCAGATGTGCTGCTCGCTCACTCCAGAGTCCCTGAACACCTGAACTCTCTCCCATTTTGAAGGGGAAGCTAGGCTGCCACAGTTGCAGATGGCAAGGTTGGGGACGTTTATGATCAATACCGTACTTGGTAGCTTACGGAGAACATGCAAATGGAGACGAGCCAGACAGAAGCAATCGCGTCTTTATGCTATCTGCAAAGGTTTGTCCAGAAGTTCAAGGTCAGATCCCCTTCATAGTCAAAACCTCAAGGCCGTGCTTCCCTCAGTTCACTCCAGCTTCTGTCCTTCCTAACTCCAAGGAGGCTACTCTTGTCCAGGTCCCCAGAGGGCACCAGGTTGCCAAAGTCACGGTCATTTCTCCGTGGGTATCCTGGCTCAGCTCGCTGCAGCACTGGGCGGGGCTGACTGTTCTCCCCTGGGGCCTGGGCACCGCCTCCTAGGTTTTTTCACGCTGGCCGCTGCTTCTCAGTCTCCTGGCTGGGCTACTTTTCTGTGACTTGTGGGTGCCCAGGGTCTCGCACTGGGTGCTCTTCTCTCACCCCCTGCCTTGGTCATCTCACTCAGGCTTTAAATCCATCCATCCTCTGATGACCCCCCATGCAGAAATCCTCAATATTGACATCTCCCCAGAATTTCATTCATAGCCTCCACAGGGTAGAGCTGGGTGGACACTAACAGAGAGAATCCTTTCCAAGGTCTCCTCCCTCCTCTCTTCCGAGACTCAGTGAATAGCACCGTCCCCCACACCTGGCTGCTCAGGCCTAAAAGCCAGGAGTCACCCCGAATCCTCCCTCCTCCCCTCTTCCACACCTGAGCATCCCTTCCACTCTCCCTGCAAGGCACTGCAGCGTTTCTCTCCCCCATCGTCGCCACCATCCGCGTCCTCACCCAAGCCACTGCTGCCCCTCACCTGAACTGTGGTCTCTGCTCTAGCCGTGCCTCCCCTACAATCCGGTCTCCGCCAAGAAGTGACCTTTCGGTAAGTAAACCAGGTCCTGTCGCTTTCCTGCTTAAATCCCTCCAAGGCAGCCATTAGGAAAACTCCAGGTCCCTGAGCGCAGGGTCTGGCACGAGCAGTCCTACCTACCCGTCTTGTCTCACCTCTTCCTCTCCCCACTGGCTTCATGCCCAAGGCCACGGGGTGGGGTTCCTTCTGCTCTTTGTTCCTAACATAGGTCCTTTGCGTTTGCTCCTCCCTCTGCCTGGAATGCTCCATCTCCTCTCCTTGGCATTGCGGGTTCCTCGTTGTCTTTAAGATGCTTATGGCGTACAAAGGGTTAAGATCTCAGTTTAAATGAGTCTTTTCCTGCCCACCCAATCCCCTTCCATCCCATCAGCCTATTTTTCACTGTATGCGCTGCCCTTGTTACTATACCGTAATTTTCTTGTTTATCTTTATAACTCCTCCCCCAAGGTAGACTGCCTGACTTCAGGATCTCGTTGTCTTGTTTATTGATGTGCCCTTAGTGTCTGGAGCCATCTGGCTCAGGAACCAAGTGCTGAATTAAGTTGAATGAATGCATGCATGAATGAATGAATGGAGCAGCTCCCTCGCTCAGTTTCCCAAACACCAGAACTTGGTCCCTGGCTGAGCCGAGGGCATTACCATCTCCAGAGGGAGTTGGTTAAAAGTATAAATGCCCCGAGGCTCCCATCCTGGAGATTCTCATTCCATAACTGGAGGAGGAGGCCCAGCCGATAGGATATCTTTACAGGCCCCTCTGAACATTCTAAAAAGCAGCCAGAGTGGGCAACCCCTTAACAACCAAGCTTCCACTAAAGACTATGGATGGGGCAGCAATAACTGCACTTCACACTCTGACCCCTAGGGGGAGCTGAAGGTTTCTCCCACCACTCCATCCCCAGAAGAAGGAGCTGTAAGGGTTTGGAATGGATACAAGCTATGGCTGAAGAAGGAATAAAAGAATTGCAATGGAATTATACTTAGAAACATATTCTCATTTCTCTTTTATGCGTTATTATATTGATTTTTATGGTCAACTGTCCTTTGCTGGGATCTATCTCTCCTCTTACCTGACCAGTGTGATAAGATTGGGCGTGGAACACTGCTCATCAGAGGAGTCTGCCCCTTTTGAAGGTTAAGGGCTGGGAGGGGGGAGTAGAGGGGGACAAGGCAGCTTGTCCTCACAGACTCAGGGAGATCTCTTGTCTTCCTTATTTCCTTCCTTCTCCAGATCTTGGAGCTGTAAGATCTGTGAGCCCAGGATCAGGCTGGGGTCCAGGGGAGCAGCCAGGAGCAGCCAGGTTGAGTAGCTGCCATGCTGGGCTCCAAGCCAGAGGGGCTAGAGGGGCGGTCCAGTTCTGTGCTCCAGAACGTGAGCCCCAGTCTACAAGCATCACCAAGAGTGTACCTGCCTTCTTGCCCTTATGAGGCCAGCGGACTGCAATGCCCTTTATGATAATCATTTTCTATTTTGTTTCAGACAACAAAAGGACCGAGTCAAGGACTGAGATTCACAGAGGCGATGCCAGTAAAGCCATTTTGAAATAACTCCTTCCTTCAGGGAGAGCGAAGACCCATTGGAAAGGCTGAGCTATGTAATGATATTTCCAAGAATTGAAATCCAATGAATTCACCGGCAGAACCACAAAGAGACAAAGACTTCCAGCACAAAGGATGGTCTCTGCCACCTGCCTTGGGAATGTAGGTGGTAGGGTGAGAATTCAAGGAGCCTGATCTTGGAGATCCTCCCCAAATGCCTTCCACTCATGTTTCATAATTTTCCTCTCTGGATCCCTTAAGCTACCAAGAGACAGGATAGGACCACGGACACCACTGATTGAACCGGTGCCATAATGAGCCAAGCACCGGGCTTGCTTGCTGCAGACATTACCTCATTTAAGTCTATGAGGCGGGTGTGTGTGTTTGTGTCCAATTTCAGAGGAGGTTTCTGAAATGCGGTAAGGTCAAGCAGCTGCCCAAAGTCACACACCCTGAATTCATCTGCAGGCATTCGATGCTTCAGTCCTCTCTCTGTCTACCTTCCCCTTCCCAGCCTTCCGCCTCATCCTTTCTCTAATGGCCCAAAACAGCCATGAGCTCTCACTTCAAAGGAACCCAGCAGAGAGCCCCTTCGTGGGCACTTGTGTAGCCAGGAAGAATCACGGAGGAGGCATTTACACCATGAAACAAACACCTGGGCCCACGATCCCCACAAGATGAAAGAGGCCAGAAAAAGGGGATCCTGAAAGAGGGGGTGCCACTGCTGGTAGATCTTCCCACTATCTCACTCCATGGCTCTCCTCACTGTGCCTCGTAATATGGGACCAGAGCAGCTCTTGGGAACAAATTGTGAAGGAAAGAGATAAAACAAAGGAGAGATAATAAAAACATGAACAGTTAAATTCCCATGATCCTCTATGGCTGATTAATGGGTTTCTATGATCTACACAGACCTTTGCGTTGCCTGCTGGACCTCAAACTAAATGAGTTTAGACAGCGTTCCCAGATAAGAAACGTTTCTTTTATCCATATTCCACACAGCCCTGAGTATTCAAAGACTCATTCTCGGCCCCAAGCAGAATGATGTGATCAGTTGTATACATATGGCCACCGGAAACGGAAGTGGGTCCCTGGTGTGGTTGGCCAAACATGCACATACATTTATATTTACAGTCCTACCATTTGTTCACCTAACAAAGAGTTCCTGAGGCGACTAGTAGGCATACCTAGTAGGATGCGGCTGGCCCTTGTGCTCAAGATGCTCAGTGGGCAGACCAGTGTTTTGATGATGGAATGTTAGCCCACAAAGAAGGATAGGGAGTATCTAGAACTTTCTTCAGAAGTCAGGGACAGCAACATGAGCTGTGATAGTCTCAATTTCTTCATCTGAAAAATAGGCTTAACAATAATACCTACCTCGCAATGCCAACAGGAAAATGAAGGTAGGCATGTATGCACGGCACATAGTAAAGGCTCAAATGCTAGCCACTCAGATTGGAATGAGCAGCGTTCCCAAATAAACTCTGATTATAGATGTAAATGAATAGAAATGATTACATAAAGGATGTTATTTATCATTCGTTTTCTAGAACCAAGTCCTGACTTGAGCGCTAATGTAGTTTGGTTGTTATGTGAGAGCCTCCTATTGGCCATAAATGGAATTGCACCTCTACTCTATTAGCCACTGTGTTGTTCTAGGGAACAAGGAGAGTTATGTGGCTGAGCTGTGAAGACAGAGCTGGGAAGACTCAAAACTGGGGAGGAACCCATGAACAGGGGAGAAAGCATCGGGAGATGGTGAAAAGGGCTGGGAAGCATCCTTAGGTTGAACAGGGCTCTGATGGACAATGAAGATACCCAGAACTTTAAGGGCCTGACAACTCTCTCGACATCTCTATGTTTTCAAAGAAGTCTTCTGAGAAGATGATCCATCTTCCCACCCAGCCTCATGCCCTACAGTCTAATGATGGCAGGTTACAAAACAAATACAATTCATTTCTCTGAGATTCCCCTGAGAGTGAGTTTGAAATGAAATCCACGGTTATTTCTTTAATAGGAAAACACAGTATATACCAAAGGCCACGGAACATTTTCTCAAATATCCACAGCAAGCTGCCCAGTAGATCTTTCTGTGCTGATGGACATGTTCTCCATACTGCTGCTCTGTCCCATATGGGGGCCACTGAGTACTTGTGGCTAGTGAGCTCTTGAAATGTGGCTGGTCTGACGGAGGGAAAACACTCTAAACGTAATCTGATTTAATTTAATTTAAACTTAAATAGTTGCCGAAACCGGTTTGGCTCAATGGATAGAGCGTCGGCTTGGGGACTAAAGGGACCCGGGTTCGATTCTGGTCAAGGGCATGTACCTTGGTTGCGGGCATATCCCCAGTAGGGGGTGTGCAAGAGGCAGCTGGTCGATGACTCTCTCTCATCGATGTTTCTAGCTCTATATCTCTCTCCCTTCCTCTCTGTACAAAAAAATATAAAATATATTTTAAAATATGTATTTAAAAATAAATAAATAAATAAATAAATAAATAAACTTAAATAGCCATGTGTGACTAGTGGCTACCACATTGGACAGCACAGACCCAAGGGCTCTGATCATGTACATCCTCTTGAGTCTAGTCTACAGTTTTGGCATCTTCTACACATTGACCAGGTTGTGGGGCAAAGTGTCCGAGATGCGGACCCTGGCTACCTCCTCCTATTCTCCTTGCCCCCCACCCACCTCCCAAATGGCCCACAAGGCAAGATCTTCCTAAATATTCAGCCAGAGGTCTTATTAACCCCAAGGAGGCAATCCCTTTTGCTCCAGGCAGTTTCATCGGCCCCCTCACTTTGCCCAAAGAATCTGATCCACTCACTGCATTTCTGAAAAGCCAGGGCGACCCCATTCCTAAGACAAAGTCCTCGGGACCAGAGGAGAGGCTGCTGGGCTTTGTACACATGTTTTGGGCCATCCCATGCCCACGGGGCTGAGCGGGCAGGGGTGGCCTCGCCACAATGCTCTGCTTTTGCCTTCTGAAGGGATTGGAGACTCAGCCCTGGCTGGGGCTGTGTAATCTATTCATTTCCTTCCAAGCCTGGCTCTGTAAGCTCATTCACGGAGGATGAGGAAAGGAAGCTGGGGAGGCAAACACATGTACAGAAAACAAACAACACTGGCTCAGCGGCCCCTGGTTGGGTGGGAGAGTGGGGGTGGGGGGGTGAAGCGTGCTGGTGGTGGTGGGGGGGCTCTGGCTGGGGAAGGAGACTGGGGCTCCTGTGGATGCTTCTCCTACTTCCTCCAGAAGCCCTTCCCAGCCTTGGCTCCTGGTGCCCCCATCTTAGTAGCCTCTTATCTCTCTCCATTCAGTCGGCTCCTTGGGAAAAGAGGCAATCTGTGAGGGAAGGCGGAGTGGCAGCAGGCAGAGGGAGCTGGCGGCTGGGAGCCATTTCCCTGTAGCTTCCTCCCATCCTCCGCCTCCATCCTTACCATCACAGACAGGGCACGCGGAGCTCGCCTCATCCCAGGGAGAATCCCAAGTCAGCTGAGCTGCTACCTCAGTCCAGCGACAGAATCAAAAGGACCCAAGCATTTTGATCCAGCGGGCAATTTGCATGTGATTTGCATACATCTGCATCTCCTCCCCCCCTCTAGAGGCCCTCCGTCAAAGGCTGTGAAATGAAATAAATTAATTAGTGCAGCCTACCATGGCCTGATATGCAGGGCCTGACACCGTAAGAGATTCTTAAAGCAATCTATGTGATCACAGGCCCGGGTGGAGGGAGGTGAGGCTGCGGCAGGGATGGGGTGGGCCGGGGTGCCCGGTGTTGGGGGTGGAAAAGGGAAGAGAAAGTCTCTGTCTGCACTGGAAGCTGGGCGTTCTCCTCCTGCCCAGGCCCATCCCCCAGCCTCAGAGAACACAGATTTGAGCCACGTGGAGGCTGGCTCCCAGTTTCCTATCCCCGGGCCTGGGCCTGGCACCGGCATCTCCCTCTCCCTGGCAGCGACCACCCCAGAGATGTTCACCACTCCAATTGCAACCATTGATTTCAAACAAGAGCAAGGATACTTGCTCCAAGGGCTGGGCAGGCAGTGAGGTGCCCGCTGGTATTTCCCTGTCTCCACGCTCCCCCCGCCCCCACCTCCACCCCCATTAACGGTTCCCCTTGGGTGTCCTGGTTGTCTCTGCCGGCAGGGCAGGTCTCACTCAGACCCCATCTCCGGATGGTTGAGCGAGAGATGGGCCCCTCGTCAGCTGCAGCGAGGAGCTGGAGCTAATTCATCGCAGGGCTTCTGCCAGGTGCTAATGAGATGCTCACAGCGTGTCAGCCAAGCAGTTCCTGTATCATGTAAACACGCCTCAGAGCGATACAGCGCATGGCGCTATCTAACATATGCCTGGGCGCTCCCTAGGCCCGCCTATCTGTCTTGGATGGAGCTCTCCTCTCACTCCGGGGGCCCCGGAAGTCAGCGTCACACCTGGGGCCCCCAGCTGCTTGGGTGGAGGGCCCTGGAGGTAAATCTAAGAATCTAAGGGGGGCGGGCTACTATGGAAGACGGAGAACAACAATTTTGGTTCAAAGGAACCCGGATCACAGCAGACAAAACAATCGTCACCAGCCAACGATGCATCAAAGACCAAAGAGTGCAAGGAGGAAGCGCAAGGGCAGGATGCTTCAAAGCAAGACCGGACTAGGAGCAGGAAGGAAATGGAGGGGAGCGGCTCTGAGCCCCAGCTGCCAGGGGTGAGCCGGCAGGCTCCACGCACTGCGCCATGGTCGAGGGTGTGCACAGAACTCGGAGGAAAAAAGGAGCCAGGTTCAGATGCCTGATCACCAAGCGGTGCCCATCCCCTCCCCCATCCACACTCTCCACCTCGCCCCCACTCTCTCCTCCAGCTCCATCCTTGCCATGGACAGCAGCTCCACTGGACTGCCATCCTTGGTCACGTTGGAGGGGAGGGCGGAGCCGCTTACAGAGGTTCGAGAAGAGCCATTCACACCGGGGCTGGCAAACTATGGCACAATGGGGCCAGTTCTGCCTGCAGCCTGTCTCGTGTGGCCTTCAAGACCAGAATGTCTTCAATGGTTGAAAAGGACAAAGAAGGAGAATACTCTGTGACACGTGAACGTGACGTGAAGTTCAAGTTGCAGCCCCCACGAGGAATGTCTTATGGGAACCAGCCATGCCCTCCCATCCCATCGACGGGCTGCCTGTCGCCATCTTCACACCACAGTTGTGGCGACAGGGACCATATGGTCGCCGGAGAGGAAAATATTTACTTTCTGGGCCTCATTGAGAAGAAAAAAAAATAGCCGAAACCGGTTTGGCTCAGTGGTAGAGCGTCGCTTTGCGGACTGAAAGGTCCCAGGTTCAATTCCGGTCAAGGGCATGTGCGTTGGTTGCAGGCACATCCCCAGTGGGGGGTGTGCAGGAGGCAGCTGGTCGATGTTTCTCTCTCATCGACGTTTCTAGCTCTCTAGCTCTCTCCCTTCCTCTCTGTAAAAAATCAATAAAATATATTTAAAAAAGAAAAAGAAAACTTGCCAACCTCTGTGTTAGATCATAGAAGGGGAGCCCTCCACTGACCTTGTTCCCCAGAGGATGGCAATGTGTCCTGTCCAGGATGCTGTGCAGACACAGGGAGGGCTCCATCCCTGCCTGAAAAGACCAACACTCGTGCCCGTGACCACAAGCTGGTCCTCCGGCTGCCTCACCAGGGCCCTGGCCAGTGGGCATCTGCACATCTCTAGTAACACCCCTTCCCTGAGGGTGCCAGCCACTGGGACGAGTTCTCTACGTGACGGACTGGAAGGCAGACCAGCTCTGTGGTTTGGTTTTTAAGAAAGCAGGAAGCTGTCCTGGTCTCTCTCCCCTGCCAAAAACAGCACCCAAAGCCTCCTGCCCAAACTGCCACCCATCAACACCCCTTGGGTGTCCCCCTGCACCAGGGCCCACACGCAGCATCCTGGGTTCTTGTTCGGTTTCCCGGGCACAGCGACATCATGGGCACCAAGGGGCCAGAATGAGACAGATCTGAGAGCAGAGGAAAGACAGAGCGAGGCGGTCTTGGGGCAGGGTGTCCCAAACCTGGCAGAGGGCACAGGGCAGCTCAGGGTTGACTGAGGGCTGAGGGTGTAGCTCCCCCCGGGAAGGGTTCCAGACGGGCCAGGGGAGGGAAGGGGACAGTGGCAGCGACTTACCCGGTACCACACGATTTCACGCATGCGGCCATCTGTCTTGAAGTTGCACTTCAAGGTCACGGCATCCCCAGCCACCACGGGTGGGAGAGGCTCAATGTTGACAGTCAGGTAGCCTATGGGGGGAACAAAAGGAGAATGAGGAGTTGAGGGCATGAGCTGATCAGGAGGGTGGGCTGATCGGGGCGGGTGGCGGAGAGGGCTGGTGCCTCTGTAGGGGGCGCTGTTCTCTGTAGTCTCTGTGATGGGTAACCGAGCCAGAATGAGCCACCATCTTCTTCTTCCTTCTCATTGGCGTACCCTTTCTGGCAATTCCCCTGGCTCTGGTGGAGCCCTCCAATCCCAACACTTCTTCTTGGGATGAATTCTCTGTGAAAGCGATGCCTACTGGCACCCGAGGGAAGGCCACCATGATTTCCCTGGGAAACCCTTTTGTGGTCAAACACTCACCCCCACCCCCTTTTAGAGAGCCCCAGATGTGTGTTGGCCTGCTGGGCCGCGCAGGAAGTGAGCACGTTAAAACACATTTCATCTCGCGTTGCCAAACCTATTTGACTACAGGTCCCGTAGCCATTCCCTAAACGCCATCAGCATCCATGTAGCCAGGGTCCCATGAAGCCCACATCAGGATATGGTGTCCTAGGTGCCAGATCCCTCCATTCCCAGCCTCACAACCCAATTACTCCTGGTGAAAAGGAAGGAGAGCTCCAGGGTACTGCTGTTTGCTTCCTGGACCCCGAATCCCGCATCCCATGCACCCCGCCCCCCCAGGGGAGAGGCAGTCCCAACCCTGGGCCTGGGAATGGTGACCTGGTGGAAGGTGACTATGGGCTGAGTGTCTGGGAAGGACTTTCAAACCTCTGCCAGCTCCTGATGTTACTTCTCGCCCACAGCTGTCCTGGGCATCCTGGGGCCCCTACCTGGTACCATGCCCAGGGGACCAGAGCTGCCTCCATACCGAGTCCAGCCTTGAGGCCTCTGATACCCGCTGCCTCCCAGAGCCCCATCCAAGAGGCTGGGTGATCCCTCCAGCTCAGCGGAGGGCCTCCTTCTTGGGTTTATCATCCAGGCTCTTCCCATTGGCCTCCCACCGGCTGATGTCCAGCCATCGACATCGTGGATCGATCCCGTCCAATCGTCTTAATGAGAAAACTAGCCAGGATGGGCTCGGGGGTTTCAATTGTGCAGGCGGCCTGAGCCGATTGAGCCCCGGGGCCTGGCCCCTGCCTGCAGCATAATGGCTACAACTCTCCAGGGGAAAACACAGACATCGACCCGGGAGGATCAATGTGGACGCCAGAGTCAGACTCGGCCTCCCCAGGCCAAGGCTTCAGGTGGCACGGCCCAGGGGGAGGGGGAGAGATATGGGGCTCACACAGGGAGCCCCAGAGCCATGGGCTGGAGAGAGCGGAGGTCAGAGGGGCCGGCCTTCCGCCTCCTCCTCTCTTCCTTCGTTCGTCCACAGTGTTGGCTCCCGCCTGTTCTGCGCTGGCGCTGGACTGGATCTGGGAAACAGGAGGCTCAGGCATCTCCCACCCTCCAGGAATGCCGCGGGAACACAGGTTCACATTGGGGGGGAGGAGGAAGGGGGTCATGGTGGGATGAAGGTGGAGGACTATGAGACGGAGGGGGGACCTGCCCAGCTTGAGCAATCAGGGAAGTCCCCAGGCCCAGCGGGGACCCCAAACCCTGACAAAGAGGCTGTCCACAAGGGGATGGACCCTCGCGACCACCCTAGGAGAGAGGTAGGGGTATTATTCTCACGTTCCACTGGGAAAACAGAGAGGCCAAGGTACCTGCCCCGATCACACAGCCCTAGGGCAGAGCTGGAACTCGAACTCAGGTCATGAAGGAGCTGTCCTCTGCTCCTTCATGACCACCATGCTGAGTGCACAGGCTTGCTAACAATGGGTGAGGTGAGGAAAGGGGGGGCAAACACGTCACACCCAACCCTGGGAGCCACCAGTCAGCCCCAAGGCTGGGAGACCACGGCAGGAGTCCGGGACCTGGTCCCATCCGGATTCCCATCCTGAGGCTGACCCCCGGGCTCACCTTTCCGGGGGAGGGAGCTACCCTCCCCTAGGGTCTCACCTGTGATGCTATAGCTAAGAGTTAGCTGAGCAGTCAGTCCAGGTGGCTGAATAGCGAAAGACCGGAGAAGGGCCCCTCCAACCGGAAGGAGGTGGGAACTCACGGGGGCATGCCAGGCCAGGAGCAGAGGACAGCCCCCTGCCCAGCCCAGACAGGGCTCCCTGGGGTAGCAGAGGGAGGATTCGAAGTGGGCACCTGAGTGCGGTGGCTCTGACCCCGTGAGGCAGCGTTTCCCAGAGTGTGTAGAGAGGAAGGAACTGCTAGTGGGTGTTTCAGCAAAGAGATGCTCTGACCCACAACTGAGTGTGGGAAGTGTTGGGTTATACCCCTGGTTGGCAAACTGCGGCTCACGAGCCACATGCGGCTCTTCAGCCCCTCGAGTGTGGCTCTTCCACAAAGTACCACGGCCTGGGCGAGTCTATGTTGAAGTGGCGTTAGAAGAAGTTTAAGTTTTAAAAAATTGGTTCTCAAAAGAAATTTCAATCGTTGTCTTGTTGACATTTGGCTCTGTTGACTAATGAGTTTGCCGACCACTGGGTTACACCAAGTTAGACATGCTCTTTCCCTTTAAGAACTTTCAAACCTTTCTCTCCTTCCTTCTTCCTGTCCAGCCTTCATTCGGGAAAGACAAGTTATTGAGACCCTATTTGTTACCAGGCATTGTGCTTGCTAGCCACTGGGGACACAGCAGCGAGAACAGGCCTGCATGGAGCTGCTGTTTCAGCAGAGGAGACAATGAACAAACAGACACCCGCAAATGTGCCACGAGGGTCCGTGTCAATCCGGGTAGAGCGGCAGAGGGCCGGGGGTGGGGGGTAGAGGAAGGGGTTGCTCTGCACCAGGTGGTCTGAAGAGGCCAGAATAAAGGAGGCATGAGCACTTGGTGAACCAGTGAGGAGAGCATTCCAGACAGAGCCCAGCACACGTGCAAAGGCCCTGAGGCTGCAGCGTGCTCAACCTGCTGTGACTCCACACATGGGCCCTGGCAGGGAAGGTTTTCGTGCCTTGGTGCACGCTGGAAGCCATCTCTGACCGGGCATCTTTGTGAGACGACAACCAGGGCCGGGATGAGGGTGAGGCAAGCGAGATGCCCACGATTCAGAATTCAAGGAGGACCCTGAAGTCTAGCTGGCCAGCCCCCGTTCCCAGTCGTGCTGGAGTCCTTGGGAACCAACGTCAGGAAACACCTCTCCAAGCTGAGGCGGAAGTCACTGTGCCTCTGGCTCCCGAGGTCCCCTACTGAGAGCCACAGAGGGCAGAGGGCAGGGGGAGCCATTCCTGGCCGAGGATCCTCCTCCTCTCAGCCCACCGGGGACTGAGGAGCGGCTCCAGGCTGCAGAGCAAGTAGGAGGCCTGGGCTCTAAGGGTTAGCGCCGCCTTCCTGGTGCACGGATGGAACCTTCCAGTTTCCCGGCACTTTCACTCCGGTTTCTCACGGGCTCTCGCAACAGCCCCTGCCCGCTTTCCACGATGCTAGGATCGCTGTGTATGCCACACTGGAGTGTAATTGCCTGTTTGCACAACTGCCTCGCCTTCTGCAACTCAAGTCCTGTTCTCAACAGTGCTGAAATCAGAATTAGACACGAGCTGCTTTTTTGCGCTTTCTCCCGTGTGCATCCTCCATCCTTACCCCACCCTGTGGATACTCCTGTGTCCCAGGAGGGATTGCAGTTTAGAGCCTCGGATGCCTTGCTCTAGGGCTGCACTATAAGCGGCAAACTCGGGATTTGAACCCAGATCTGCCCGACCCTGAAGCCAGTCTCATTCCACCCCCGCCTGCGATCACCGGGAGGAGAGGCATGCGACGTGCTGAGGTCACGCAGGACGTGAGTTCTGGTCTCAGCTGCCAACCAGCTCTGGGACCTCGGGCAGGCCGCCCCTCTCTCTGGGCCTCAGTTTCCTCATTTGTAAACTGAGGGGTGAGCTGGATTGTGGGGGCCTTCCTGCTCTCATCAGTTCCATGCCTGATGTTAACGGAGCCCGGATCTCGCCACCTTCCTTTCCGGTACGACTCACCGCCATTTCCCCGAGATGTGTCTGCCAGTTACTCAGCCGCCAGCTCCAGACATGCGCTGTCTTCTCTGGCATTGACTTTGCCACCAGGCAGCCCCCATGCGTCACCCCCCTGGTATCGAGGCACAGCATCGCGAGTGGCACGGCTTCCTCTTAACGAAGTAGTTCATTATCCCGAAGGCTGCCATCACTCTCCCCTCTATCTCCGACAGCAGCTATACGGCTCCCGTTAAGACACATTTAGCAAAATCGCAGGCGATATTTAGGGCCCGGCGCCCTCCCCACGAGGTGATGACAAATAGCTCCTCTGTCCGGAAACTGACTCGCAATATCCCAGCGCCGCCCCTCCCCGCCCCCCCGCTCCGAGGGGCTGCTTCTGGAGGCTCGGCTTCTGCCTGGCCCCGTGGGTGGGCAGGAGTCAGTGAGGGTTTCCGTGGGGGAGTACACGGAAAAGAGACGTCAATTATATCAAAGTGACCAGGTGTCTCAGTGTGCCCAGGACCAAGGGATTTTCTGAGACCAGCATGGCAAACTGAAGCAGCGTGGTCACCCTAATTCTAATCCCGCCATGGCCACGGGTGGCCCTGGTAGCTCACTCACTCCTCTCCACCTACGTCAATCATGAGGGAGCCACGCCTCCCTGGACCAGCTGCAGGGGCCCTGGGAGTGAGTGCAGGCCTCCTCCCTTGCGCCTGCGTGTTCAGGGGGTAGTCAGCAGACGATGGCAGAGGTTGAGGAAGGATGTTGAGAGATCAGGATCTGTCTGGGACTTCCTGCTCCCACCCACATGTGCCCCCCCTTCTCCTCCAGTAGCCACAGGGACTTCTTTCTCTAAGACGCTCATCCCTGACCTTCTCAGGCCCTCAGAACCTCCCAGGCTCCAAAGAAAAAGTCAAGGATCCTCTTGGGTTGAGCCAGCCACATCCAGCTGTCTGGCTGGCCCCTCTCAGCTCCTAGGTCCCATCCAAGTCCTGCTGCTGTGTCCTCTTCTTCCTCCATTGCTGTCCCCTCTGTCCCAAGCCCTCACACTCTGCTTGGGCAACGCTTGCTCATCCTTCAAGGACTCTCACTTCCTCAAGAAGCTCTTCCTTGATCCCTAGGCTATTCAAGTCCCCCAAACCCACCCTCCCTGGCCAGCAGGACACTGAGACCATCTGCAGTGGCGTATTCAGTGCACATTCACAGCTTCCATTTGCCATGTGACCCGCATGCCCAGGACTGCACATGGGTCAGAGTGTGTGCTGAAAGCAGGAGCAAATTAATCCGCCCCTTCCCCAGACCTCCCTGTCCACAGAGTGGGTAGCATTCCCCAGAGGCCCTCTCAGAGCACTCCCTCCCCTGACCTCAGATGCCTTCGATCCTCCTCTCCCACAACATCTGCTCGGACCAGTGCTGGTGCCGCCATGGAGTATCCAGGGGCCTCTCGTGGGGGCCAGGCAGGAGACCCTGTCCAACAGACCATGTCCCACACCCATCCTGCTTGGGTTTGGGCCCCGACAATCCTCCCCTAGGACCCAGTCAGGTCAGCTCGCTGGTATCCAGCCTCCAGCCTTGTCCCTCCAACGCGCCCACCACACTGGCGTCTCTACGATGTTTCTCAGGCGTCCCCCTCGCTGGTGCATGCCATTCATTTCCCCAGCCCGTTGCCTTCCAACTCAGGATTGAGTTCAGACTCAGTCATGGCCACCTGGGCCCCAAGGACCTTGCCTCTTGGCCTCTCAGCCTCAGCCCGTCTCACACCGAGTGTGGGCCACCTCGGAATCCACCCGCCGGTCCTGCCAGCCCTCAGGCTCCTCTCACCTTCGCCACTTCCTCTCCCGGGACTGCCTTCCTCCTCTGAGTTCACCTGCGGAAATTTCCACACGTCCTTTCAGGTCCAGAGCCACCATCACCCGGTCCTTGATTTATACGAGTCTGATGCTCCCTCTTCCAAGCTCACAGCCCCGTGTAAACATCTCCATCACAGCCTGTCTGCATCACACTGAAACGTGACATATGCCTCTCTCTGGGTGCCTCCGTCCTCGGACGGGGAGCTTTTAAAGTCAGGGACTTGGTGTGCGTCTCCAGGTCCCTGCATAACGTTTGGCACACAATAGGTACTCGGCCAGAGCACTGCGTGAATAAATGAATGAATGGACCAACACCGAGGCAGAGGCAGGGCTTGGTGAGCGAGGAGCCCTGGACGAATGGGATCATGCTGCAGTCCAGGGCACGGCTGTCCCGCCCAGGTCCAAACCCTTCTTCGTCTTCCCGCTGCCTTTGGGACGAAGTCCAAGCCCCTTCCTCTCACATTCATGGCCTGCTCCTCCTCAGCCCCCCTCCCGTCTCTGCCTTTTGCATGCTGGGCCTCGCCGCCCTGAGCTCTCCAAATATGCCTGGCTCCACCTGGCTGCTGGATCTGTGCACCTGCCATCCTTCTGTCTGGACCCGCCTGACCCTCACCCCCAGCTTTGGTAAACCCTTAAAGTCGTAGCTCAGCCATCGTCTATCTTAGAGGCCTCTTCTAACACTTACTCCACACCCAGCACCCCAATCCTGGGCTAAGCGTCCCTATCGTGGCATCTGCCATGGCCCTACCCCATTGCCTGGGGACACCCTTTTTGGCTATCATGGACTGCGAGCTGCTAGAGGGCAAAAGCCTGGCTCAGTAACTGCTATTAGCATTCAGCCTGCTCTGGCCACACAGCTGGCATCGAAGGCATGTTGAACGAATGCAGGAATCCATGGTGACTAACTTCTTCAGTTCTCTGGCCTAACATTGGCCATAGCATCCATTCTGACGTGATTGGGCTGTGACTTTGCCACTCTACGTCTGAGCCAGGGGAGACTCCCAGCGGGGGAGGCCCCACCTCACTTTGGTTCTCGCCTCCCCAGCAGCAGGCCAGCTGGGCTCTGGGCCATCAGGGACCTCAAACACTTTGCAGCGATTGCCTGGAGACGTGCCTGCCACTTTTGGGGTTCCCTCCCTTGTCCTGGTCTCCCAGGCTCTTCTGGAATATACCCGCTGTGCGATCTCCAGACAGCTAAGCAGATCCTCCTCTGTCAGAGGCCATCGGTGCTCAAAAGCCTTGTTGTATGAATGTATTACTCCTGACATATGTATTATTTACCATTAGTTTGTTTATTTATTATTAATTTGTGTCTCGTTGTTGATAATGATGTGGTTATACAATTAATAACAAGCTTTGAGAGGGCTGTTCCGTGGTCCTTTGTAGATACCCGATGCTCCCCCAGTTCCCTGCAGAGCCGGGGGGGGGCATTCTCACCCCATTGTATGGGTGGGAGACACTGCAGCAGCGAAGGGGGGACTCACTCAGGCAGTGCCGTGGCCCTGAGGTGTCTGTAAGGGGAGAGCTTCCGTGGGCAGCAGCATGTCCTGGGTTGACAGCAAGGTGGAGGGCAGAGATCTCTGCAGGAGATGGACGTGGGCCTGTCAATCACATCTCCATCTGGACCCTCGCGTCCTCCTGGTTGTCCCAGACCCTGTTCTGTGCTGTGTGTGCGTCCCTAATTCCATTTCCTTTGCTCCCAGGTGCTCAGCCCAGGACCAAGGGATTTTCTGAGACCAGCGTGGCAAACTGAAGCAGCGTGGTCACCCTAGTTCTAATCTCACCATGGCCATGGGTGGCCCTGGTAGCTCACTCACTCCTCTCCGCCTACGTCAATCATGAGGGAGCCACGCCTCCCTGGACCAGCTGCAGGGGCCCTGGGAGTGAGTGCTGATCTTCTCTCTGGCACCTGCGTGTTTAGGGAATAGTCAGCAGATGACAGTGGAGGTTAAGGAAGGATGTTGCGAGATTAGGATTTGTCTTGGACTTCCTGCTTCCTTCCATGCCCGCCCATCCTCCTCCTCCAGCAGCCACAGGAACTTCTTTCTCTAAGATGCTCACCCCTGGCCTCCTCAGGCCCTCAGAGCCTCCCAAGGCTCCATAGAAAAAGTCGAGGATCCTCTTGGCTCCCAGCCTTCCTTGCATTTTAGTGGTAGGGGAAACCATACAGCTTCTCCCATGCCTTTGTCCATACCCCCTCTCTCCACCTGCTGCCTGGATGGAGAGAGTCTAAAGACCCGGAAGCGGGTGAAACCATAAGATAGAAAGAACAAGGGTACTTGAATGATAGTATGAAGTGATGCCCTCCCATGGTCTCTGACAGACAGTGATAGGAGTGAGAGGTAAAATATTGTTGTGTTAAGCCACTGGCATTTTGGAGTGCTTTGTACAGCAGTTATTCTACTAATATACTGCACATAGTAGGCACTCACTAGGTTCTTGGTGAAAGAAAAAAGCGAATGAACAGATGAATAAATAGGCAACAAAATGCATCAATGCGTCAGGCTGAGAAGTCAGCCACCGAGGCTGTTCAGTTCCCTCTTGGGGGAGAGGGGTGTTAAATCGGGGTGCACAGAGGGCCTGGTAGCCCCAAGTCCTTGGACATGACCCAGAATCCTAAGGACAGACTTCTGAGCAATGAGAAGGATTCTCTGACTTGGGGAAAAAATTTAAAATATGGATGGGAGGTTATTAAGAACTATTTTAAAAGAAAAATTGTTATGACTCAAGGAATACAGTCTAAGCGAGGTTATAAACTGGCCTTCATCAGTAAAACGAGGCGGCTTCATGAAAAAAATGGCCGTTGAAAATGGGCCTCCATGAAATAATAATGCCTCGTAAACACACAGTCCGTTAGCACGGAAGAATTAATTGCTGAACCCTGAAGCTCCAGGCACAATAAAGGAATCCTTAATTTGGGGGGTCTTTTATTTTCCTCTCCCCACAAGGCAACACACACAAGACTGGGTTTTCTCGGGTTGGCACTGAAGGGCCTGGCCATTTGCGAAGGGAATTTGCTCAGTGACAGCTCTGTCTCCCTCCGGCTACTCATTTAAGGGATGATCTGAAGGAAGCGCGGCTTCGCGCTCTGGATCTGTATCCGTTTTAAATAAACTCGCTTGACAGCGTGTTCCCCCCGACGGATCAGGGAATGAACGGGCTCATTTTGCAGAAGGAAATCTCCGAATCCAGATTCGTCAAGCTCACAGCTCAGTTATCGGCGCACCAGCCTCGCTGGTCCAGCCCGGTCTGCATCTGTGTTCTAGCAGCCATTCCAAATAGCCCAATAAAGGCAGAGTGGCCCCAGCCAGGGGGAACCCCCCCCACCCCTGGGGCCTTTGGCAATGCCTGGTCACAGCTGGTGGTGGGGGATGCTACTGGCATCTGTTGGACTCAGACCAGGGTTGCTGCTAAACATCCCACATGCGGAGGATGCCCATGACAGCCTAGAAGCGCCTAGCCCCGGAAGCAGGCAGTGCCAAGGTTAAGAAGCCTGCAGCAGAGAGAGCCAAGGCCCAGGACACAGAAAGAGTCCCCGAGCATCAGGACCTCCTTCTGGAGGCGGGAGTGTAGGTGGCTGAAAACTGCCTCTGTTTCCCCAGCTGTGCCTCACACCCAACTTCCCCTAAAACCTCCTCGTGTCATCACAGGGGATCAGCTCTCTTCGCAAGAGCATCCTTCTTGCTCTTGTGAAAGGCGAGTCCTGGGAGGAAGTTCTCCTGTGGTCCCCCCTGGCAGGACGCTTCTGTTCTGCAAAGCCAAGGAGGCCCGGCTCACAAAGGAGCGCCTTCCCGGCTTCCTCCTCCCCGGGGAAGGGCGCCTCCTCGGCTCCTGCTCCCTCCTCGCTAATCTCGCTCTGCCTGCTTAGCAGGAAAAGCAATCTGGTCTTCATATTAATGCTTTATTAAACGCACCCATCCTGCAAGATAAACATCAGCCGATTACCGTTGTTCAGTTATAGAGTGCCTGCTTGTCACCCGGAGGCTACTGGGGCCTGATTCACTCCCCATCTGACTTCCTCCTGCAGGAGGCCCTGAGAGAGATTGTCGGCATCTTGCTGAGTGGAGGGGTCAGGTGGGGAGCCAGTGGGCTGGGGCGGGGTGAGCCGGGGGCACTGTATTCCCATCCTCCAGGGCCCAAGGCATAGAGGTAGCCTGCCTCTAGGCAAAGGTGGTACCGACCATGTCTGGGGCCAGCTTGTCACCAGGGCCTAGAGAGCGGACAACCCAACAACTGGATACTTCTAGTTCAACTTAGAAATAATGGTGCAGCTACTATGTGTAAGCATATATTGGGTAAGCCCCAGCCCACCATTATTTCCTATCTTTCTGATAGGAAAGGGCTTGCATCAGGCCACAGAACCAAGCTGGAATCTTGCCCTGTCTCTTCCCAACTCTGTGCTCTTGGAAAATAAAGCTCCCGTCTTTTGATCCATGAGGTGGGAATCCAGATGCCCACCTCCCAGGGCCGGAGAGAATGGATGTACAGGGCTAATGTATCACTCAGTGTATCCTGGGGGATGCTACCAGTGTCAGTGCTGGTTCGAATTCGCTCCTTTTGATAGGTCTGGTCAACAGCAACATGCACCGGTCTCCAGTGAACACCTCGGTGGAACTTTACATACTGCACACCCACATAACCAGCACCCACATCAAGATGCAGCTCAGGCCCAGGCCCCCAGGGAGTTAGCTCCCTTGTGCCCTCGGCCAGTCCCTGCCCCCGTGCCCAGGGTCACCTCTGCGCAGGCCTCTGCATCATTGCTTGGCCTTGCTCCCTCTCGACCCTCCTATAAATAGAATCATGCGAGATGTGCCCTTCGGTGCCCGGCCACTTTTTCTCAGCATGATGTTTTTGACATTCAGCCATGTGCTGCATTTATCGGTAGTTTATGTGTTAAATATATATATATATATATATATATATATATATATATATATATTCCCAGGGAAGGAGTCCGTGATAAGAAATACCACAATGGGCTGATCCATCCTACCATGAGGGACATTCGGGGGGTTCCTAGTCTGGAAATATTATGGATAAAGCCCACTGTTGTCATGAAAATAACTTTCCTAGGTCCAAGGGACAACGGGCTTTCTTCAAGGACAGAACCGATCTTGTCCTGAGCCAGGTCCTCTGTTGGATTTTAGAGGGAAAAAAAGCAAGTTGCCTTCATTATGCCCACCCAGCCCTGTGGACATCGGCCCTTGGGCACCTCATAGGAACGCTGGCCATGTATTTACCTTTGGTGTAAATCCTTTCCCCCATCTCTCTCTAGGGACATGTCAAAGCCAGCCCTAACACTCCCCCAAATAGATGACATGACCTTGAACCTGCTTTGCCTTTGGGCCAAGTGCCCGCATCCTCCTGTTTCTGATCTGCTCCCAAGCCTGCGGGGAGGCCAACACCCTGTTTTCTGGGTAGAAAAGCAGAAGCATGTGGATTCGTTCACTTGTTTGCTTATTAGACAAATATTTACGAAGCACCTGCTAGCTGCTGGGCCGTGAAAAGAGCTCGGAAGTGGTCTGGTGGGAGATGCAAGGACATGGAATCACACCCCTGCCAGATCCTCCCCGCGTTGCAGCTTTAGCACTGAGCTCTCTTGTATGTTACTGCTCTCTGCATCATTAGTCCCAGCTCCCCAGTGAGACGAAATTGTCTGTTGTGTTTGGTTTATTTTTTTTAATACTTCCACAACACTCTCAGGATTACAGCAGTGCTTAATAAATGCTTCAGAAGAGTGCAATGGAGACTGGTGCTGTCAACTCTGTAACTCCATATTTTCAAGGTCCACGTTACAGACCCACATAGCGTTGGCACAGGCAGAGCTAAACCATAAGTCACATTGTGTAGGTGGAAGAGGTTCAAGGTCCAAGAAGGCCTCCACGTACCCTTGCTGACTTTGAAGAAAAAAATATGGGCAGCTTATAGGAGCAAAAAGCTACCCGGTCAACAGCCAGCCAGCCAGCCAGCAAAGACAGATCCTCAGTCCTACACCCACAAGGAAATGAATTCTGCCACAACCAGAATGAGTTTAGAAATGGATTCTCCCCTGGAGTTTCCAGATAAGAGCCCAGTCAGTTAACACCTTGGATTTGACCTTGTGAGACCCAGAGTGGAGACATGAGCCTAGCCTATGGGGGCTTTGGACCTTAAGAACTATGAGTTTAAACAAACACGGCTGTTTTTTTAAGCTTCTAAATTTGTAATAACTTGTTATGCAGCAATAGCAGATGAATACAAGGTGTTTCCCGAGATCCCAGCATCTAGGGGGTTCCTCGGAAGTTTCAATCAAATCATGCCATTCCTCTGCTCCAAACACTCAGTAGCTCCCACTACAATGGACAGTGAGAGGCAAAACCTTCTCAGGGTCCTGAAAGCCGGGATGATCTAGCCCCTGGCCTCACTCCAACTTCGGTTCTTACCACTCCTTCTGGCTCATTCCATTTCTCTCTAACCCATGACAGCACACCCTGACTTCTTGGCTCTTTCCTGAACACCCAAGCCCATTCCTACCCCAGGGCCTTTGCACGAACTGTCTTCTTCCTGGAACGCTTTCATCCCAGCTGTGAACATGGCTTGCCTACTCATTTCATTTTGATCTCTGCTCACTGTCATGTCACCACGGAAGCCTTCCTCGACCACCTCATCTGAAATTCTCTAAAACTCCCACCCAGCTTCTCTCCCTCTCTCCTTAAAACAGCTTTACTGCTTATGATACTACCCTGCCTGATGCTGTATTTTACATTTATCCACCTACTTACTGTCAATGCTATATAACCTCTTACTCACCCGGCCATCCCAGACTAAAATGTCAGCCCCCTACACCCCCCACCCCAACCTCCCCAAAGGAATGGACTTGGTTTTGTTCCTGTAGTGTCTCCAGCACCGGGAATGGTACCCGGGAATCACTGGCATTTGTAGCAGCGCCCTCAAGGCGCTAGCCACAGCATCAGGTGCCATCTAGTAGCTTTAATTAAAAAGGACACGTCAACACGACCATTCGCCGTCAGAGCAGACCACCTGACCGAGCAAGACCCACGGTAGGCAGGATTCCGTAGCTTTCTCGCTAAGCCGGACAGCCAGCACACACCGTTTCCCCTGACTCTGATTCCACATTCTGATTAGGATCCTGCAGAGCGGTCACCTTGCGTCAGTCGTCCCCAGCTCAGAAGGGACTGGAGGGTTTCCGCGGAGCTCGGCCGGCATCTCCTGGCGAGCAGCCCTGGCGTTATATTTCGTCCCCCACACTGATCCTGTGATTGCCTCCCTCTACGGTGGCTGCTTGAGTCATGGCCCGCAGGCTCCACTCGCTCAGGGCCCCTTCGCCATCTTTCTCTTTGTCAGCAAGATAAGAGGAAGTCAGGGAGAGGCCCGGCTGACAAACATCCCCTGAGCAAACACAGTGGTTTTTCCCTCGAGAAAGTAACTTTCCCAGTGGGTTCTGGAAGAGAGAGACACAGCCCTGCGCTTATCGATATTTTCGTCTTCAATGGCTGCTCCCTTTGGGGATTTCAAGATGAATATTTGCTTGTTTTAGAAAATAAAAAATGATACATGTAATTGTACAGGAAACTAAATTCCTTCCTGTAAACCATCTGACAGAGAAAGTCATGGTTGGTATTTTTGGAATTCTCGTTCATTCTCTGTCTCCCATTCTTTCTTCTGCTTTTTGTAAAATATATTTTTATTGATTTCAGAGAGTAAGGGAGGAGAGAGAGAAACATCAATGATGAGAATCATTGATAGGCTGCCTCCTGCACGCCCCCTATTGGGGATTGAGCCCGAAACCCTTGACCAGAATCAAACCTGGGACCCTTCAGTCCGCAGGCTGACGCTCTAACCACTGAGCAAACCATCTAGGGCTCCCTTTCTCTTTCTTTTCATCGACTTCTTAGCACAACTCCGCGACACTCGTTTCATTTGACATGTCAAGGCACACTCCCTCCGGTCCGGTGGTGGGGTTAATTTTATGTGTCAACTGGAATGTGGTACAGGGGGCCCAGGTTGAACATTATTTTGGGGGTGTCTGTGTGGGTGTTCCTGGATGGGACGAGCATTTGAACTGATGGACTCAGTCCCTCAGGTTACCCTCTCCAGGTGGGTGGGCATCAGCCAATCCATGAAGGGCCTGCACAGAGCAAAAGGCTCCACTGCTGAGCGGGGAGCATCTCCTAGCATCCTCTTCCTCTCTCGGACTGGGGCTGTCACCATCCAATCAGCTCCTTGGGCCTTTGGACGTAGATTAAAGTACACCCTTAGCTCTCCTGGGCCTCCAGCTTGCAGACAGCAGATCCTGGGACTCCCGGCCTCCCAGCAGCAGGACCCATGGACACTGTTTCTCTGGAGAACCCGGCCTCAGGCAGACTGAGGCGCTTCTTCTAAAGTAAGAGAATCCTAAGGATGGGTTTTCCGAATTGATTCTACAGTTTCTGGAACTGGCTCTCTAAGCTGGTTAGATTTAAAGATGCCAATGACTCCATTCATTTCTGCCTTCCTTTGGACTGTGGAACGCCATAGACTGAGTGGCTTATACACAACAGGAATTGACTTCTCACGGCCAGCTCATTGCTGGACCTAGAATCCCCACCACCACCATCTCCCTTCCCCTTTCCCCAGCCCATGAGCCTTGCAACAGCGGGGCTCTGCAGGGAGCCCAGGCCTCTGGGGAAGTGAAATTGATCAGGAAACCCCTCTGGGGACTGACAGCTGATCTCCTCCAGGGAAAGCTCACTCACCCACCACCCAGAAGCCCAGGGACTTCATCCCACTGTCACCCTGCATCCTGTCCCTTCTCACGGTCCCCAGAACCCTACAGAGCATCAGGGTGATGTCCCTCTCCCAGAGCCCAACCCAGCGTGGGTCCAGGGGGCCAGGTAAAGGCATCACCCTCTATGCATGCCGTTTGGGGGGATCTGTCCATTCCCTTGACTAAGCAGCCTAGCGGGTCTTAATGGCGCCAGTCATAAATGGAGATGGTACTGATTGAGGAGTGGAAGAGAGGCCACCCAATCGTGGCCTGGTCACCCAGGGAACCATAAAGGTGACATCTATGAGTCCCGGCTCCTGGTGTTCGCCTTGGGCTGTCTTCCCTGGCCCGTCGGCTCGGGTTCCCACCAGCCCCGCCCAGCCCGGGGAGCTGGCGATGGCATCGCTCACCTCCTCTGAATGTATGGAGAACCGTAATAGGCTTATGAGAATATGGGTGTTTACAGCCTATTCTCATCATGGGGAAATTGACATTAGGAAAGCACATGATAGAAATCTTATGTACTTTCCGGAATGTAAATAGAGTTAAAAGTGAAACTGTCAGGCGAGGTGAGGTGCTCCGTGGAGGGAATGAGCTGAGCGGGCCTGGCATGGAATTTTCCATCGCTCGGTGCTCTCCTGGACTAAATGGACCACGCTGGGAGTGAAAAGAGGGAGCGAGGGTCAGGGAGGGAGGGAAGATGAAGGTCGTGGGTTTAATATCTGGCTCATTTGCAGGTGGGTTTAATCAAGATTAGAGGGCAGAAATAAATGAGTCCACTTGCAAGGCATGGAAATGCATGCCCGGGCCTCCTAGGTCCTCTCCCTGCTGATTTCTGGAAGCTTCTACCTGGAGGGCTTAGTCTTGGATGTAAAAGTTGAAATCTTGGGAGTGGGGTGGGCGAGGGGTGCCAGGGAAGAAGGGCAGATCCTCGTAGACTAATCAGGGGCTCAGGGGGCCAGGTCCCAGCCCCTGGACATCCTGGGCCAAAGCTGCTGTCCAGCATCAACACGAAGAGGAAATGAGGGCCAGAAAGCTGCGTCACGTGGAGGCTGTCTGCCAAGCTGCGCTGAGGGCCCCGTTGGGAAGTTCCCAGTGGACAGACTTCCCCAGCTCCTGAAAAGTCAGCAATAATGGATCTCTAGGTAGAAAAGCCTTCGCTTCGCAAAGCCTTCGAATGTCCTTGCTGCTGGGTTATCCCTCTGCGCCACAAATCCGAGCCCACCATGTTCTCTGCTCTACAACCTTCACTGGCTCCCCAGTGCCCAGGACCACATTGGTGGCTTCTCCAGGTGTCAGTCCAGCTGCCCCTTCGAGCCTCATCTACAGGGGGCGCCCTCCTCTCCCAGCACACACTCAGTCCCCTAACCAGCCTCCGGGGCTGCCCACCCATCTTCTTCCGGCCCTTTTGCTTGGTCTGTTCCCTCTACCCAGAATGCCCTTCTCATCTCGGCGTCCTTCAGGGCTCAGCTCCATTGATCTCTCAAGAGCTTACTAATCTGTGCAGAAGGGACATGGTATCTCCCATCCGTGCTCATCTCTCTGGTGTGGCCCTACTCAGACACCATAATCTGTTCACACACCCATCCCTGCCTCAGAACAGGATGGGGTGGCAGAGGAGAGAAGGGGGGCCCATAACAGTACACTTTCTCGTTAAAAAAAAAAAAAAAAAAAAGGCCCTTAAGGCAGGTGACCCTCTGGGCAAGGTGAGCTTAGTGACAGAGGCTGCATCCAAAGGCAACAAGGATCCCCACTGCCTGAGTTGGAGGGCTTGGCCAAAGGGTGGAACTGTGGGGCAAACTATGTCTCTCCCCCCACGCCACTAAAAGATATGTGGAAGTCCTCACCCCCAGTCCCTGTGACCTTATTCAGATATAGGGTCTTCGCAGAGGCAACCGAGTTAAGATGAGAACGGGCCCTATCCAATACGACTGGTGTCCTTATAAGCAGAGGGACATCTGGGCAGACACAGATGTGCCAAGGGAAGCAGGAGGGCCAGGCAGGGTTCTCCCTGGCCTTCAGAGGGAGCGTGCCTTTTGGACATCTCACCTCCAGAACTGTGAGGGCGACAATGCCTGAGGCTTTCAGCCCCTCTGATACAGCAGCTCCGGAAATTAGTGTAGGGAGGAAGGAAAAGGAACAGCTCTCTATGCATCAAACTGGAGGCGATGGCACGTCCATAATCTCATGGGACCGTACTTTGTAGATGAGGCAAATGGCTTCTTCCTTATTTTTTAAAAATATATTTTATTGAGCTGAAATCGGTTTGGCTCAGTGGATAGAGCGTCAGCCTGCAGACTGAAAGGTCCCAGGTTCGAAACATCAATAAGAGAGAAACATCAATCAGCTGCCTCCTGCACATCCCCAACTGGGGATGTGCCTGAAACCCAGGTACATGCCCTTGATCATAATCAAACCTTGGACTCTTGAGTCTGTAGGCCGACGCTCTATCCACTGAGCCAAACTGCCAAGGCTTTCCTTATTTTCTTACGAGCTAATGCAGACCCAGAGAAGGGAAGTAGCTGGGCAGAGCCCATGGCTAGGAGGCAGAGGTGGGATTCAAACTGAGCCTTCCCCCTGCCTCACAGCTAACAGAGTCCCTGAGGGTCCCTAGCCGCCCCGGGAGCAGCAGAAGCAGGAGTGGGCCTTCTTCCGCTCCAGGAGCGCCCGGAACTGCCCCCCTCACCTTGCCCGTTAGTTATGCTGTTGCAGACAGAGCCGTTGCCCAGGGATCGATTCCCAGGGGAGCAGCTTCCCCCGAGTGAGCCCGGCGGGCGGGAGTATCTTATCTGAGGAAGCAGGGAGGGGAGCCCGGCTCCCGATAAAACTTTGCCCATTTGTTAACACGTGTTCCAGGCCGAGATTACCCTGCTCAGAGCAGACAATGCAAGCGATTAAATAGAGCGTGAGGCTGTGACTGCCGTAGGTGCCATAGGGTGGAGGAGGAAGACTTGGGGCGTGCAGGGGCAGGAAGGGGCTGTGGCACCTTTTCCCCCCACCCCCCGGGCTCTGTTACCACAGCCGCAGGGAAGGCGGCACCAGGCCCAACCCCCCATCACGCGAAGGCGGCAGTGCCAACTCAGAGACCCATGGAGCCACGGCTGGATGCTGAGGACTTTGAGGCAGATGATGCTGGAAGTGACAGGCCATCTTTGAGATGTATCCAAGGACTGAGCCCAGCAGAGCTGAGGGATCTGAGGGTGGGCCGGGTGTGAGAGAGTCCAATACAACCATGGATGGGGATGTTTGCGGCGGTTTCACTCATGTCATGGTTCATTTTCACCGAGGGAGGTAAGTTCTAGCAGTACTCCATTCTACAGGTGATGAAACAGAGGCTTAAGAGAGATCAGTAAATGGCAGGGGCAGCATTTGAACTTGGGGCACCTCACAGGTGGGGTACAGGGCCATCAGCCCACCCTTCCACCAGGGCAGCTCCCCATTTATGCATTTGACATTTTGGGGTGCTTTTCAAAGCTGTGTATTAGAGTGGTCTAGTTCATTTGCCTCTTTTACAAGCATGGAGAGTCCACACTGGGTCTGGGCCTCTTTCCTCCCAGAGCTGAGGCCACGGGGCCCCAGAAAACGGCTGATGGGCCCATTCTCCACGCCAGTCTGTCCAGTCTGCTCTATACCTGCATGCCACTGCCTCATGCCCCACGCTTGCTCCCTCTCTGCTCAGCCCCACGGGATGGGACGCACGCCGGGATCTTGCGACTGCCCTCTCTGAGGTGCTCCTGGCTGGGCCCTCCTTGGCTCCCCCTGCACAGGCCATGAGCCTCCCAGCTGGCCCCACAGCTGCGGTTCAGCCTCCCAGCCTCGGTCCAGGACCCTCCGGGGAGGGAGGCCAGGAAGAGGGGAGGGGAAAGGCACTGACCAAGAGCCTCATCAAACCATCCTCTCCGCCCCATGAAGCCCGCCACGGCCACACGCCCTGCTCTGGGTGGGCATCTGTGCTGAGCTTGGAATGGCTTCCCACCATCAGCGTATGCTAATCCTTTTAAGCAGTAAAGCTTTTACCTCTATGATCTCATTAGATCCTCACACACCCCAGGAGTTAAGTGGGGCCAGAAGGGAGGGGACGGGACCTGGAGTCACCCACCATCCAGTGACGCCCAGGCCTGTGTTCTGCCTGGCGCTGAGCTTGGGGCCCTATCTTCCCTCCTCTCTCTCTCTCTCTCTCTCTCTCTCTCTCTCTCTCTCGCATTTGATACACCGGCCCGCTCCCTAAATCCCTAAATTTAGAATTCTCCCTGGCCAGGGAGCACCATTCGTTTGGTCTAGCAGGAGGCAAGCTCCTGGCAGGCCTTGTCTAACATCACAAGCTCATCCGGAGACCGTCTGTACGTTTAAAGGCCTGACGACGTGGCTTCTCTCGCTTTATAGCCAAGAAGATAAAAACGGGGCGACAAGTGACAAATGTCCCTCCAGCAGCCCAGGAGCCTGGCTCGTAATCTCCCGCCGTTCTCTCTTCTGGCGGCTGCTCTGCACAGGTGGGGCCGGCTCCCCGCCCACAGCCTTCCGGGAAGGAGGGCAGGGGAACTGCTACGCCGGAGACTGGGGCACCTGTGACCTGCTGAGGCCCAGACCTCCACCAGGCTCCCACACAGGTAAACAGCCCCCTCCTCCCTCCTGCAGGGGACCCCCCATGGCCACTCAGGAGATGGAGCATTCCAGTCAATTGAGTGTTGATACTGAGATACATTCCATTAGACATTTCTTTGTTATACATTTCCAAAGGGTATGCAAGACACTTAAAAACCAGAATTGTCTTTTTAAAAAATCTTCCTGCAGCTGAAACTGGTTTGGCTCAATGGATAGAGCATCGGCCTGTGGACAGAAGGGTCCCGGGTTCGATTTCGGTCAAGAGCATATACCTAGGCACATCCCCAGTGGCGGGGGGGGGGGGGGGGGGCGCGGGGGTGTGTGTGTGTGTGCAGGAGACAGCTGATCGATGTTTCTAACTTTCTATCCTTCTCCCTTCCTCTCTGTAATAATCAATAAAATCTATTTTTTAAAAATTCTTCTGCAAAGAGCCACATTATCAGTGATGAAGAGCCTACTGTGTGCCACGCACTTAAGAACTTTGTCCTTTCAAATCCTCATTCTCTCTTTACAGATGAAGAAACCAAGGCTTAGGGAGGCGAGGGGACCTGCCCAGCCAGCGCAGCCAAGGAGCAGTCACCAGTCAGGACTGCTACTTGCTGAGGACAGTCACACGGGCCAGGCCCTCCATTTCCCACCAGAGGCCCCATGAGATGGGCTTGCTGATTTCTCCAGTTGACAGAGGAGGAAACGGAGGCTCAGAGTGGCTGGGCCACAAACCCAAGGTCACACAGCGGGAGTAGCAGAACCAGGTTTGAACCCAAAGCAGGCTGCTCAATCCAGAGCCTGGATTCAGATCCACTCGCTTTCCCTACACCCAGTGGCATCTCAGTCAGTCCCACTGCCTGGGGACCTCTGAGTGCCAGTCGGTGTCAGGCACACTCACTTATTAGGACATTCAGCTGAGTGAATGGCATCGTTGACGTCAGAGTTTGTGGGACTCTATCCATGGAGGGGTTTCCTAAGGTCCAGAAAGGTCAAGTAACTCCTCGAAGGTCACACAGCATATGCGGGCTGAGGGAGACCTGGAAGCCCAGGCCAGACCTCCTCTCGGGCTCTCACACCTCCTGCACCCAGGAGACCCCTCGGGGACCCAGAACCCACTGGGCTCGCTATCTGGGGTCACATCCCCTCTCCCCTCCAGGCCTCGCTGCCCCCCAGGCCCTGAGGACGCTGGGTTGCCTGCCTGTGACCTTGGGAAGGGACGGGAGTGGTTTTAACAATCTAAACACACTCCTTCCTTGCGTCGAGATGCCCGGGCGCTGAGTGATTTGTATGCTCTGAGCACGTCACCTCCTTTCAGGAGACGGAGAGGCTGCCTGAAAAGTCATTTTTCAGCATTTGACACAAAGTCTCTTTCGCTCTCTCGTGAAGCCAGATAACCATCAGCAGCCTGGCCGATTAGAAAAAATATATACTTGGTACCGGGAAGCCAGGAAAAGAAAGGAAGCCAGCCCATCAGTCTTCCTTCACGCTTGGGGACAGGGTGGGGGGTTTGGAGGGGCGGCTTTCCCACCCTGCTCTGCAGCTCGGGGTGAAGGTGATCTTCCAGAGCCAGCAGCCTCCTGGAAAAATGGCTTCTTCCCCAGGCTGGGGGGAGGGGGCACAGGCCAGGCTCAGAAGTCCTGCAGACAAGCGTCCCAGTCCCAGCTCTGCCGCTTCCAAGGGGTGTGATGTTGGGCAAATCACTTCCCCTCTGGGAGCCTCAGTTTCTTCATCTGTCAAATGGGTATAATGAGTCCCTACCTGGTGGGGCTGCTAGGCAGCTCAAATGAGATGACGCATAGAGCACTAGTGGTGGGGTCTAGTGAATAGTGAGCCATCAATAGCTGTCAAGCCCTGGCACGGATTGTTTCGGGGTGGCATTTTAAGAACCCCTCGGAGGCCCAAGCTAAGCTGTGGCTGTGAACACAGACCTGGGCTCTCTTGCTGGCATCTAAGTGATTGGTTGTTAAGCTCCAGGCCATGCAGTATTCACCTGGATTCTGCAGACACGCCAGCCCCGTGGAGGCTTGTGGGCCAGGGAGAGAACCTGGTCTCAGGAAATGGGTAGGCCTGCTCATTCACTAAGGGATAGCACCCAGAGACCGCATTCCTGCCTTCCCTGTGCTCACCCCACACTCCCCTCCCCACCCAACAGGAAGGCCCATCCTCCGCTCAGTAGGGGCTCAGGAGGGGTGCATAATACCCTCCCTCCCTGCGCTGAGGTCAAATCAAGCCCTGCAGGTCAATACCGAATCCAGCGCACCGAGCGTTTACTGAACCCAAGTCTCTCCCTTCTTCAGCACCCTCCCTGCCCTGAATCCATCCAGCCCACCGGCCTCTTTCTCCTGGATCACAGGATGGGCTCCTCGCTGCCTCCCTGCCTCCAGCCTCCCTCACTGCTGCCAGGAAAAGCCTTCTGCCACGTTCAGTGCCCAGCTCCAAAGTCCTCAGTGCCGCCTGCCTCCTGTCCGTCTCAAGGGAAGAGCTATCCTGGAAGAACGCCCCACCTCCTCATCTGGACTCCTCCAACAACCCTTGTTCCCTGCCCACCTTCTCTCTGGACTCCCTGCCCTGCCCCTGCCACCCGGCCTCAGCAAGCCGCCCGCAGTTCTGGAAGCCCCAAGCCCGTCTCCTGCTGAAGGCTCTGCACCTGCTGCTCCGCCAGCTGCACTGACCTTCTCTCTCCTTTCCCGTCACTGTGTCACCGCACCGCCTCCCCCGTCACGCTTCACAGTCGCTTCCTCTGGGACACCTTCTCTGCCTCCCTCCCATTCCCCATTCTGGACCCGAATCCTCGCTGGGCTCCCATGATCCCCTGCACCGCCTCCATGGCCAGTCTGTGTGTCTGTCTCTCGGCATGCCGGTCCATGTGACCAGTTTCCAGCAGGTGATCGTGCTAAGAACTCCCTGTGGATGAGTGAGGGGACTTACAGTGCCCCGATGTGCGGCTCCCTGGGTTAGCGCCGGGAGCTCAGTCCTTGCCCAGAGAGTCTTGGTGACTCCGAGTCAGGGAATGCACGGTGCAAAGAGGACAGATTCATTCCAGAAAGACACCGGCAGAGAGGCTGGGCAGCTGGGGCAGGGCTGACACCCCGGCAGGGCGAGGGACCCTGGGAGGGGGCACTGGTCTCTGGCAGGCTCAGAAGGACCCAGAAGGTGAAGAATGAGAGAAAGGAGGGGCCCCTCTGCCTCTCTCCACGCCTGTTCTGAGCCTCATGCCAACACCTTTTCAGCTGCTCTCCCACCATGCAAACCCCAGCACAGCGATCCGTTTGGGGAGCCCTGAGCACCCCTGGGTGCCTTGTGCCCTTTTGCCGGAGCCCATGCCAGTCCCTCGGGAGTCCCTCGGGTGGTTTGGCACGAGAGTGAACCTTCGTCGAAGCAAAGGTTCAAATCCAGCTTTGCAGCTGTGTGACCTTGAGTGGGATATGTCACCTTCTGGAGGTTCTGTGAAACTGGAGTGAAACCCTTACCCCCTCGCAAGAGTCGGTATAACTGGGCTGAGTCGAGTCCCGGCCCTCACACCCACCTGCAGCACAGAAAGTGATCTTGAAGTAAAGTCTTTACCGATGTAGTTGGTTAAGATGAGGTAATGTTGCTTTTGGGTGTATGGCCCCTAATCCAATACGGCCGGGGTCCTTATAAGAGGAGAGACAGAGAGACACACAGAGACACCAAGAGAACACCATGTGGTGATAACAGGAGCAGGGACAGAGCGGTGTGTCCACAAGCCAAGGAATGCCAGGCTGGCTGCAGCCCCAGAAGCGGTGACAGGAGGGACGGAGCCTTCCCGGGAGCCCTGGGAGAGTATGCCCTACGGACACCTTGATCTCAGACTCCTGCCTGCCAAGGTGCGGGAGAACGGATTTCTGTTGTTCTTAGCCACCTGGGCCACAGCCATTCGTCAGGGCAGCCCCACCAGCCCTGGACAGTGGATGTGAGGGCCCAGAGATGGATTTCATAGCTAGAGCGAGCACGGAGCCCGCACACAGTAAATGCCCAAACACAGTAGCTCCAGCCGCTTTTGTTAATTCCGTCTCCGTTCCCTTCCCTCCCCTGGGGTTCTGAGACCTCCAGCTCCACAGAAGCTGGACTCTGGAGGCTTTCCCTGCTGACCAGTCCGCCGAGCATATTTCACACCCAGCTTCACCCTAAATCCCACCCATTAGCCTGAATTCACTCCCCGTCTGGGGATTTTGGAAACAAGCCATAGAACTGTTTTTTCATAAAATCAGAGCCTCTGAGTCAAAAAGCACCTCAGACGCTGACTCTTCCAATTCTTTTCTGGTTCTTTTCTTTTCTTTTCTTTTCTTTTCTTTTCTTTTCTTTTCTTTTCTTTTCTTTTCGTTTCGTTTCATTTCATTTCTTTTCTTTTCTTTCCTTCCTTCCTTCTTTCCTTCCTTCCTTCCTTCCTTCCTTCCTTCCTTCCTTCCTTCCTTCCTTCCTTCCTTCCTTTCTAGGGGAGAGCGCAAACGCAGTTCCCACTAGCACAGTACACAGTCGAGTATCCCACATTTGGGGAAATCACAGGGGTCAGCACATCTGGAGTGCAATAGATGAGCCTCGCCCTGGGAAAACCTCCTTTGTGATCATGGTCTCTCCCATTAGGTAAGTATCTCTTTTCTGGTTCTTGATTGTTCTCTAAATCATAGCAGTGTCCCCATACTCACAGACACCCTCCCCAAACACACACACACCCTCTCTGCATGTGTGTGTATGCACACACACACACACACACACACACACACACACTCATAGGAAAATTTGTCACCCATCATAGGTTAACTAATATATTCATTTTCACTTGAGGATATCTTTAGTAAGAGGAAGGGAGAGAGAGAGAAGAGAGAGAAACATCGATTGGTTGCCTTCTGTATGTGCCTCGACTAGGGAAAGAACCAGGAAGCTAGTTATGTGCCTTGACTGGAAATTGAACCCACAACTCTTTGGTGTATGGGACAACACTCCAACCAACTGAGTCACCCCACTAACAATATGCGTATACCCCATGAGTGTAACAGACAAACATCCCACCAGACCATGTCCCTCCCCTGCCCAAGTCCCCCATGGCTCCTACCTCCCTTGGACTGGATCCCGGATTCTGGCCTGGCCTCCAGGCCCTGCAGACACCATATTCCTCTCGTTATCCCTTGAACAGCCCCCTTCTGTGCTGCCTTCCCTCTGCCTGTTAGTCCCTGGCCCCATGGGTCTGTGAGCTTGTGCCCTCTCACTCAGCTATCTCCTCTCCAGGCCTCCCTGCCACCTCCCTCCCCCCTCCCCCCCCCCCCCCCCCCAGCCTTCAAGCCCTCCATGCTGAGCGCTTATCTCAGCACCACGGACAGTTCATTCCCCGCGGTGCGCTGCCCTGGGCCCCCTCTAGTGAGAGGACTCTATGGGGACTGGATCCACCTGCCCCTTCACCCAGGCCCCAGGGCCAGAGCAGTGCTTTCCACGCAGAAGCTCGGTGGAGAAATGTTAAACAAATGTGTGGAATCAGTCCGCTGTGCTTCGGTTTTCAAAAAAATGTTAACGTTTATTTTCTTGTTTAGTTCTCGGGAATGCTCAGGGGAAGATGATCTTAATTTTCCGGGTAAAGAAAACGAAAACTGAACTTGGTAGGGAAGTAACCAGCTGGAGTCCACCCAGACAACAGCAAGGGGAGAGACTCGAACCCAAGTCTTCTGATACTACCTGCATCTCCCCCTCCCCCCCCCCCACCCATGCCACACACACACACCCACACACAGAGATCAGCCCAGATGCTGAACCTGGTTGGTGCTCAAGGTCCCCTGCTGCTGACCAGGCCATGGCCTGGGCCCTCTCCTCGGCCCCAGAATAATGTTCCTGGCAGGAAGGATGCCGGTGGTGAATGATGACGAAGCATCGGGCACGGTTCTAGGCTCCTGACAGATACATAAACTCACCGACTGCTCCCCTCCACTCTGCAAGGCAGGTCTTGCTCCCATCCTGTGGAGGAGGAAGGGAGGCACTAGCCCATGTGCCCTGCCAGATCCAGGACGCAGGCTCCACCAGCCGGGCCCAGAGCAATGCTCCTCCCACATGCTTATCCCAGGCTTCATGCCTTTGCGCCCTCAGGCGATCCCCAGGCCAGCAGAGCTCTCCCCATTTCACAGAGGTGGGAAACAGGCTCCTGGAGACAGAGAGAAGGCAAGGATGCTCAGCTGTTAAGTGGCAGAGCCAGGGGCAAACCCAGGCTCGCCTGGCTCCAAAGCGAGTGTTAGAATACCAGGCTCTTCTGCTGCTCAAAACCTGGTGCGGCAGAGTCAGCCTGGCCTGCTGGAGAAGGGGGAGCCCACGGCGGCCCCCCGAGATGCCGAGGAGGAAGGGAAGCTGCTGGCTCGACTCTCAGCAGAGGCAGGTGCCTCATGCTTGGGGTCAGGAAGGGCCAGCGCGTGAACAAGGGCTTTCTGCCCTCGCCCCGCCCATCCCTGGTTCCGTCCCCAAGACCTGCTGCGGGCGCCGGAGCCACCTTCTGCCCTCAGACCAGATGCCCAGGTTGCAAACAGATCTGAGCATCAGAGCGCAGAAGGTGGGGACCCCAATGGAGCCCAAACAGATGCCAAGTTCAAAAGAGAATCGCAGGGAAACAATGACAAATGGGGAATTCAGCAGAAAAGCATCCAAACAGCAGGAGGAAAACAAAGCCAGATGGGCCCGGCCTCCCTGACCAGCAAGGCGGCTGCTGGCCAGCTCCGGGAGGGCCTGCCCGAGTGA